>PVIC010026798.1:0-24283 GCA_004025085.1 Thryonomys swinderianus
AAAAAAAAAAAAAAAAAAAAAAAAAAAAAAAATTTGGCTTTGTGAATAAAACCAAATCTTTGAGCTGGGAACAGGGCTCAGTGGTAGAGTACATGCTTACTATGTATGTGCAAAGCCCTGCATTCAGCTGACAACACCCCAAAACATAAAACAGAAACAAAACAAAACCTCCAAATTATCCAAATGGGAACAAGGAGGGCTATTTTAATAAATTAAATAAATAAATTCAGGAAGCAGAATTATTTTTAAAAAATAGATGAATAAAGACAGAAAGACAAAGGAAAGCAAAGATTAAACAACTCTGAACATTAAAAATTGCCATATCAGTGCAATTTACCTGAATTCCCAGTTTCCATATTTAAATGTTTGATCAATTATTTCCAATATGGCCATGATGTTTGAAGGCCAATTTGTAATAGTTTTGCGGTAGTTCGGATTATCTGCAATCCAGAGGGAAAATGTGCATTCTGTGTAAAAGCAAATAGAAAACATATCTGAGCACAAATCAAAAGAATGATTACCACACGCATGCTGTGTACCCATTACTGGGTCCCCAAGGCTCTCGTTCTGTTTGTTTTGGCACTTTTTCTTTAGCGGCCTTTAGTCAGACTGGGTGGGAAAACAACCCACAAAACCTCAGCAGAACACGAGGGTGGTAGAAATGGATGGGCTGAAGAGATTCAACATCCTTCAAGGGCTTGGCCTTGCAGGCCTCGCTGAGGGGGAAGCTGCTGCTAGGGAATCTCTGCTGACCTTGTGGAGGGCTTTGCTGTCTGTGTGTGCACAAGTGCCCTACCAGCTCTGGGAGGGGCATCGCTGCTCTCATTTCAATCTCTAGCAAGCTCCTAGTCAGTGGGTAATGAAAAATGGCATTTGCACAAAGTGGAGAGAAACAACATTGTTTCTGTAACACATTACACTTCACACTGCTCAGGAGACAACATTTCATATCCTATAAGAAGAATTATCTGTATAACTCATGGTGCATGGCAAGAAAGTTGCAATGTGTCTTTAAAAGAGCTGTCTCTATACTGCAAAACCACTCTGTCTCTCCCACTCCTTGCAAACAGAATAGCTAGTGTTCATAAGCAAATCCACTCAACCCCTTAATGATGACCAGGAATAAACATCTGACATACACTAGCTTTCAAGTTCTCCTGTGTTTAGGCATGAATTGTTCATTTCTATGCCTTTTGTATCCAGCCTGAAGGAAAGACAAATGATACAAGGGATGATTTACATTATCTATGGAGGCAGAGGTTATGCCTGGGTTTATCTGATCCTCTTTTATTGTATAACAAACAGTGAGATACCCAGCCTTGTACACAATGACCATTCAATTTGAGTCACCCACCCCATTTCCATGTTGACTTTAATTTTAAAATATATTAAAAGACAGGCCATTGAATAGTAATACAAAGCTCTGCTGGCTCTATCAGGTGTGTAGGGGAAGGGTGGGCTTCTCATTTGATGATAGGCTTCCTCTCCTTTCACCTCTCCATGGACCCAACAAGGCTATGGCAACTGGGGTTCCCCTTTCTAATTGCACCAGGAGAATCAGTCTCCACTTTGTGAGGATAAGGTGAATGCCCAGCTCGGGTTGACTTTGAATTCTTTGCAGAGTACTGGAAACTTGGAATAAATTAACCATTAGTAAATTAACACCATGGGACTTAGGTATGAACCTAAAGAATAGGTAAGCTAATGTCTCAGTCACTTTTTCATGCTGAGAATCAGTATCCGACACCAACAGATTAAAGAGAATAGGTTTATTTTGGCTGAGTTTTTACAAGTTTCAGTGCATAGTTAACCTGATTCCAGGTGGAAGCAGCCTGATCATCGGGCCTGAGTGTAGGAAAACTGCTCATAGGACAGTAGCAAGGAAGCCGAGAACTGAAGCAGGAGCAGGGAAGGGAGACATACCTTAGCTATCATTCGTCCCACTTATCTGCCTTTTCTGACCATGCTCTGCCTCCTAGCATCACATTCAGCTATAGCATCCTCATGATTAAGTCACCAATGAATGCAATTTGGCTTTGCACAGGGTGGGGGTTCTGGATATAAATCATAACAGTTTGCTTTCCTTCAGCTATTAGTATGGCCTGAAAGAAGGTTTTACTCTGTGAAACACCTCCTTAGGCCTTCAGAAACAACTTCTGAACATGATGCTCAGGACTAAATTACTAAATACGCTTTTTGGAACAAAGTATTCATTTTCATGTAGTAGGAACTGATCTCTGAAAAGAAACAAACAACAGCCCCCCCCCCAAAAACAAACCAGATTCTAAGATAGGTAGGATCTTTCTACAACCGAACATGACAATTTGAAATTGTCTTAACAGTTGGACTTTCTAGAACATAAAGAGGTTGGGTGATGGATGGTACAGGCAGTGATAGTCAAAGATGAACTCATGGTGATGGGGCCATGTTTGTGGTGGTGGAAGATGAGATCCCATTAGGTCCCAAATCTTTCTCTGAATTGGCTCATTGTGCAGAAAAGATTTTATTTGTGTGGCAGAAGGAAGGAATAAACTCTACTCATTGTTGTGATTGACCATACCTATAAAACCTGGACAGAATATATGAGTACTTCAAAAGATAGATAGTAGCCAGTAAATGGAGAAAAAGACCAGAATTTGATGTATTACTCGACTAGTAGTGAACTGACCATTGTTTCTTTCTGAGATTTCCCCTCATGAACTCAATGCAGCCTGATAGTCAGAAGTAGGCATCCAGGCGCAGACAGCTCAGAAGTTGAGCGGGAAAAGAGGCTCCTAATTCAGGAAGACTGCAAAACCCCATCATTTCTTTTTTATGTTCACTGTTCCCTTGCATCTCAATTCCCAAGCAATCCTTTAATGGCAGCAATGGGAACAAAGAAAGCAATGAAGAGTAGAAATCAATGAAGTAGAAAATAGAAAAATAAGAAAGGGAAAAAAGGAACCTAAAAAATTGGTTCTTTACAAGTATCATTGAAACCTCTAGCAAGGTAGAACGAGAGACTTACTGATACCAAGAAGTGAAAGAAAAGCTATTGCTATAGATACCACAGATAATTTTTAGAAATCATCAGAAAACACTATAAGCAACTATACACATATATATTTCACAAATTGGGGAAATTGTTTCAATTACTTGAAAAGCCCAAACTTCTGAAACTCACCAAGATGAAATAAATTTAACTGGAATAGTTTCACAACTATTAAGTTGAATTTGCAGCTAAAATTTCCCCCCAAAAAAGAAATTTCCAGACTTCAGATTATTTCACTAATGAATCCTCTCAAACATTTAAAGATGAAATTAGACTATACACACTTCTTTCAGAAAACAAAATATGGGGGCTCTTCTCAACTCATAAGGCCAACATTAATGTGATTTCAGTCAGATTCTATTTTGTTTCAATGAGTTTTGCTCTTGTTTTTATTTTCCATGTTCTTCAGATTTATTTTGCTCTTTTACTTGGGGTTTTTAAGGTACAAGTTTAAACTATTGATTTGAATCCTTTTATCTGTTAATCCAGCAAATTTCTCTCTAAGCACTGTTTTATCTGAATCTGTATCTTACAAAGATGCTTACCAAATAAAAATAATATAAAAAATATAAAGATATTATGAATACAAAGATTAAACAAAAGACTGCAGATCAGTATTGCTCGTTAAATAGATACAAATTCTTTAACAGCATTAGTCAAATATAGTAATATATACAAATAACAATTATACTATGACCAAGTATAATTTACCATACTTAACAACTCAAATTACATATTCATTTCATTGTGACAAAAAACAACATGTATTTATGATAAAAACCTTCAGAAAATTTGAAATTGGAAAGGACTACCTCTAATAAATAGTGTCATGAACAACAAAACTTTTATAACTTAACAGTACATATAATGCTGAAAAATTATATACTTTTCTTCTCATATCTGGCATGATAGCTTCCACCATCAGTACTCCTGATTATTACAGTGCAAACATGACCAGGAATAGTGAGAAAAGTAAATAGGGCAGGCACACTTACCTGGCAGGGGAGATACATGATCATGAAGGTGGTTTACCCAGGGCGAGTCTTATCCATTGTACTCCGGATGTGCTGACCCCTGTGATTTCCCCAAATGTGGGAAACTCGACTGCATAATTTGTGGTAGTGAGGGACTGCTTTCGCGCTTTACCCTTTAAAAAAAAAAGTAAATAAGGCATATAGTTGGGAAGAGAAGAAATAAAACTGTTTATTTACAATTGATATATTTTTCTGTGAAGAAAATTCTAAGGAATTTAACCAAAAAAATCCTAGAATCAACAAGTGAGGTTAACAAGGCTTCTAAGATACTTGGCAAACATACAAAAGTAACTTGTATTTTAACTTAAAACAAAAATCAGAAAATTTAAAATTACCCTAAAAACTCTGGAAAGTAACAATATTGGGCCACAAATATATCAAAAAGATGCACAGGATTTATTTACCAAAAATGACAGAAGAGTGATGAAAAAATTAACATGATGTAAATAAATAAATACATCTTTTTTCATAGACTGAAAAACTCAACCTTAAGTTCACAGGAAACCACAAAAAATTAATTTCCTATATCCATATCAATTCTGAAAATAATATACTTTCTGATTTCAAAATATAGTACAAAACTACTGTCATTAGAGCAATATGGTGCTACCCAAAATATAGACAAAAAAAAAGTAGGACAAAATTAAGAGCTCAGAAATAAACCCATGAATAAGTCATTAACTGATCTTCAACAAGGGTAGGAATAACACATAATGCGAAGAGGATAATCCCCACATAAATTTTAGAATCTGCTTCTCTATACCTACAAAATTCTTGATGGGGCCGGGCGTGGTGGCTCACACCTGTAATCTCAGCACTTGGGAGGCAGAGACAGGAGGATTGCTAGGTTTGAGGCTAGCCTGGGCTCCATAGTGAGCTCAGGGCCAGCCTGAACTACGAAGCGAGACCCTGTCTCAAAAAAAAAAAAATTCTTGATGGGATTTTGACCGGAATCATGACGCTTTTGTAGATGGATTCAATTGCATTTTTTGTAATATTGAGATTTTCAACCCAGTAAAAATGTTTATTAATTCAAGTCCTGCAACTTTATTTTACTGATTTATTGGTTCTAGTGGTTTTAGAGTTTTTTTTTTAAATGTATGTGTGGAATCTTTGGGGTACTATACATATAAAATCATATCTTCATAAAGATAATATTACTTATTATCTTCTTGTGTGACATCTTTAACTTTTTTCTTACCTAAATGCTCTGGGAAAGTATTTCTAGTTCTCTATTGAGTAGGACTGTTGAGAGGGGAGCATCACTGTTTTGTTCTTATCTTAGAAGAAAAATTTCTGTGTTGACTATGATGTTAGCTGTGGGCTTCCATATACAGTGAGTTCTCAACCATCCTCAGGTAGGAACAATTTGGGTTATGGCTGAAATTTTAGTTTTAACTTACCACCAAACTCTTGAGTTATGACCTGAATGCCAGCCACTTGTGCAGTTGTAAACAAAGACTCTTGATGCCAGAAAATCATATGCATTTGTATATTAGCATCAGTCTGAGTCCAGATGCATGTGTTGTGGATGTGATTTTGGTCAGTCAGTGCTTTATATAATTGCTATGATTACTGCTAAAAAATTACCTCAAAAAAGCTAGAAAAGAGGCTAATAAAGGAAGGGAAGGTAAAGAAAGCAATAACAGAGAAATGGATTTTGCTTTCATCAAGTTTTCAGCTGTGATGAAACTGGTCTTATCTGGAAGAAAATAATTGTGAGAACATACATCACCCAGGAAGAGAAGAAAATGCCAGGCCACAAACCTATGAAAGATAAGCTGACCTTATTTGTATGGGCCAATGTGAGTGGCATCTTCAAGGTAAAGCCTCTCTTGGTTTTTCACTCTGAGACCCCGAGAGTGTTCAGAAAATGTAAAGTCATGAAAATAGGCTAGAGTGCTGGGTGTGGTGGCTCACACCTGTAATCCCAGGACTCGGGAGGCAGAGGCAGGAGGATTACTGAGTTCCAGGTTTGCCTGGCCTACATAGTGAGCTGAGCAGAGGGCCAGCCTGAACTACAAAGGGAGACCCTGTCTCAAAAAATAAATAAATAAATAAAAGCTAGAGATCATGTGGCAATCTAATGCATTTTCTGGACAGCAAGCATATTTTTTCTCGAGTGGATCAGGGAGGCTTTTTGTCCTACTGTTAAGAAATATCTAGAGGATAGGAATTTGCCACCTAAGGATCTCCTCATCATAGACAATGCTCTCAGTCTTCCATAAGATTTGGAAGAAGAATTGGCTGAAGAGTTCTTAGGGCTCTCGCTTGAGTTCCTCGCACCTAATACAACTCCCCTACCGGGTCAGATTAGAGCTGACTTCAAGAAGCTATACCCTAAGGATCTGTTCCTGAAGTGCTTCCAAAAGGTCTCAGGTACAGATTTAACCCTTAAAGAGCTCTGAAAGGAACATTACAACATCCTATCTTCTGTTGGGTTAGTTGAGAAATGTGATATTTATGTATGTGTGTATATATATATATATATATATATATTCAGATATTTTTCAGCCTCAAACAGAAGAAAATCTTGTCATATCAATAACATAAATGGATAAATTAATGTGGAGGACATTATTCTAAGTGACATAAGCCAGTCAACAGAAGACAAATATTGTGTGGCTCCACTCATGAGATACCTAAAGTGATAATTAAAATCACAACTGTGTACTCTTATTCATCTATCAGAATGGCTGGGATAAAAGAAACTGCTGAGAACATGAAGTGCTGGTGAAGATGCGGAATAAATCATATACTCAAATTTGCAGGTGTGAATGCAAAATGGAAAAGTTTTTTTTTTTTTTTTAAGTAGCGCAGATCAAACTCAGGACCTTGTGCTTGTGAAGTAGCACAGGAGCCACTGGGCTAGAACCCCAGCTCAGTCTGGCAGTTTCTCATAAAGTTAACATCTACTTAAAATAAAATCCAGCAATCCTATTCCAAGACATTTGCCCTGGATATATTAGACTTTATTTTCTCAAAAGCCTGTACATAAATATTTTAAACAACTCATTTCACAATTTTCCAAGTCTGGAAATAATCCAAATGTCTTTTCAATGAGTGAATGGATAAATAAACTGCAGCACATTCTGAAACTGGACTATTTACTCAGCAATGAAAAGCAACAATTTGGATAAATCTCAGAGACCTTTGAAAGGCATTTTGAATGAGAGAATCCTGTCTCAAAAGACTATCTATGATAGGATTCATTTTATATGGATGTTTCAAAAAGACAAAACACTAGCAATGGAAAACAGATCACAGTGACATCTTGAGGGAGTTTTTGGCCAGTGAAATTGCTCGGCATCCTGATCGTGGTAGTTGTGTGTGTCAGTACAAGCACTGAAATGTATGGAACTGTACATACACATAGACAAAGATTAATTTTAGTGTATAAATGATTAAAGGCATAATAACCCAGAGAGCATAACCTTGAAGTCTTTCCCCCTCAGGCCCATTCTCCGGGCATGGGGCAGTGGTGGAAGACAAGTTCCTTCCTTTCTTGCTCCCAGGATGGTTGCATCCTCTGAGTCACATTATCATCAGGCTGTGGCCCTTCACAGAGCCCTGACAAAGGCCGTAACTTTACACTCTTCTAAGAGCAACCATCAGAATCCCCTGGGTCCCCTGAACAAACAACAGTAAGAGAAGTAGAAACCAGTTTTGCCCCTCCCCCACTTCACCAGTGGGTTCTCTCAGTTTTGCTTCCAAAATAGGTCCTGAATCTAGTCAAGTGCCAACCACAGTTTGGTCTTGGCTACTGCATGGCCCCCTTTCTGGTTTCCTTTCTTTACTTCTTTCACTATCACCTTTCTCAACAGCACTTAGAAGTCACTAAAACAAGTTCATGTCATTTTCTCCCTTCACAGCCCTACCCAATCTGCCCAGCACCCTAGAATAAAAGCCAAGCACCTGGCTCTGGCCTCCACAGGCCTCTGGTCTGGCCTGCCCACTTATCCAGGATGCCTCCCCCTCCCTTTCCTCACACTGTGTTCTAGCTACTCCAATCTTCTTGTTCCTTCCGGGTTATATCACGCTTATCCCACTCCCAAGCTGTTTTCTCTGCCTGAAACTACATTTTCCCAGAAATCTGCATGGTTCTTGCTTGAAATTCTTCAAAACTCAACTTTAAGTCACTTCTTCGGAGAGAATTCTCTGACTACTTATTGTAAGAGCTTCCTCAGCATTCCAGTTTCTTTTCAGCCCCTTAACCAGATGTGTTTTCTCTTAGCACTTAACCACTTGTATGAGGTTTTGTTATCAATATTGGCTTTCCATCACAACAGGGATCCAAACTCCTTACCATCACACACAGGCCCTGGTTCCTCACTGATATTATAAACTTCTACTCCTCCCTTCCAGGTGGCATGGCTAGTCCCCCCTCCAGCTACACTGACTTCCTTGGGTGCCTGGAGTATCCCCAGCATGCTACTACTCCACAGCCTCTGCACTTGCCAGACTTTCTTTCCGGAATGGTGTTCCTTCGTGTAACTTTCTGTCATGTTCTCTGCTCAAACATCATTTAGTCAACTGCTTTCCCTGTATGTGAAATAGTAAGCAATTCCTTCATGTTGTGTTCCTCTTGTCTGTTATATTTTCATAACGTTTATATTTACTGGAGTTATATGTTATGTGTTATATGTTACTTGGTTATGTGCTCTCATTCTCTTCCCAGTAGGCTGCCAGCCTGGTGAGAACAGGGACTTTGTCTTGTCCACTGTCCGTCCTTGTGCATATCAGTGTCATTCATACTGAGGTCAGTTTGAAGTTGGAACAGGGAGGCACTGGGAGCACCGGGGTCTGGGAGCACCCATCAGCTTGAGTGTTGCCCCTTTCTTGTATCTCTTGCCTGCATACAAGCTTCCTGGGGGTGGAGACCAAGAGACAGTGTCGAGCACGTGGTGGGTACCCAGGAAAAGCCACAGAATGAACAGGTGGTAAGTGAATAGATGCTAGAAGCCTTGGGATATCTAGAAATGATTTCCCAGTCCCTAAAAGGAGCTTTCTGTGTTTTATAGCTCAAATGCAGAGTAATGGTATTCATCACAGATGGACGAAATTTTTGGAGGCTATTTCAGACACCTTTAAATTCTCCCTAACTGGTAAGAACATCCAGATGGCTTTCTATCATTCTTAGGCCCTAAACCACAGCCATAGGGCCTCTCCCTTCCTTTAGCCACTTGCCCCTGCTCCGGCTGAGCACACAGTTCTTTCCTCAGTCCTGTGGGATACTCCTGCCCTACCGTGAGTCTCTGCTTGGATCGCTTTTTTATTCCTCTCTCCACAGTGCACATTTCTTTGCCTTTCCCATCCAAGCTCAAGTCTGGCTTCTTCAGGAGAAGCGTCCCTGAAGCTCAGGCGAAGCCTGGTCCCAAGAAAGGATCTGAAGTCTCGTCACAGTTGTGCCATGATTATTTGACTCCCATGAAGAGGGAGATATAGGTGCTTCTGCCCCACCATTAAATACTCTGCAACCTGTCCTGGCCCAGCATTGGGTGACCTTTTAATACCTACTTGTTGCATGGAAAGATTCATTATGATACATAAATAACTCACTTTTCTGTATAGCATCAAGTTCAGGTTAAAGCGATGATAACTGTTTAAAACAAACGCAGTGTCACACATTACATCGTTATTGCCTTGGTTCTGTTACAGCACGAAAGATGCCACAGTGCAGAGGAAAAGGGGTCGAGGAAGGTGAGTTTCTAGGTTCAGGGAAAGGAGTCAGCCTAGCACTGCTGAGAGCTTTCCTTAGGCCCAGCTAGGCTCTCGCTTTTCTGAGTGTGTAACAAGACCAATCCTTCCATCCAATAATACAGCTGGTGCTCAGATTTTTTTTAACATTATATAGGATTTTCTTTATGCCTTTCTAGTAAAAAAGTACTATACGAGAGTAAGAATAAATCATTGAAATTGGCCACATAGGTAAACCTGGAGCAGTCAGCTACATCGTTCAGTGAGCTGCCTGGCCAGAGTGCGGATGGGACAGAGGGAAACCAAAGTCAAGGCGACGCTCCTTGTCCTGTCAGTGTGCAGTGAGCTCATCCTCATGGCAGGGGCGGGGGTGGGGGTGAGGGGGCTTTCTGAGACCTTATTCCCCTGCCTCTCCGTCGGAACCCGGAACCCGAGCTTGTGCCCTGCTTTCTTTCAGTGACAGCTGCAGGCTCCTCCCGTCCCTGACCTTTGCTGGAAAGACTCAATCAGTATCTGCCAGTCCTGCTGCTTATTGGAATCACACGGGAGAGATTTAAAACTACTGACGTTTCCACCCGCCTGAGACCAATTAAATTAGAATCTCCGGGATGGGGTCCAGGATCAGTATTTTATAAAAGCTCCCAGGTAGGTGCAGCCAGAAATGACGACTGCTGTGCACAAGTGGTGCCACACGACTGATTCTGACACTGGGGCAGGTAAAATGGTAGCGGTGCATGTGGCAGACAGACCCACGATGGCCACCAAGGGCCCTGCCTCCTGGTGTTCCTGCATGGGCGTAAGCCCTGCCCCTTGAGTATGAGAGGGACTTGAACTCAGGTCACTTTAACCATTCCAGGGGAAATAGGCAGCTGGAAGACTGAAGAAACTCTGCACCCTCCAAAAATGTAGGCGATCAATCTATAGTCCGCTCAGGTCTTCCTGTCCCTTATCCCGCTTGCCTGGTAAGAGCAGCCCAATGGGGGTGAGGTAGGTCTGCTCAGCATCCTCCAAGCATCATTCTCTGAGGGTTCTGGCTCTGCCCTTCCCTTTCTTTCTCTTCTTACCTCAGCTACCTTGTCTGAACTGGGAGCTGGCACCCCTGCCTCTCATTCTCTCAGCCGGGGAAAATCTTCCCAGTGCAGAGCCCATCAGAACAGTGTTCTCCACGGTGTAGCCATGGGAGCTGCTTATCTCCATCATTATTGCATTCATTACTGAGCTGTAAGCTTAAGTGCCAGGGGCCAAGTTCTCACTGGAGGCCCTGCCCTTGGTGGCAGGACCCTCTGGCAGGGCCACTGTGGCTTCTCTGAGAGGCCAGAGCAAACCAAGCTTTCGCAGCCCCCGGGCTCTTGGCATCCTTTTAGTGAAATGTGGATTGCCAGGCCAATCAGCTCCTCTCTCTTACATTTTCTGCAGCATCACTGAAGCAGCACTAGGGATTTTGCCCATGTTCCTGGTTTTCCCGCCCCTAGAGGTGCCAGCAGCCTTTTGTTGGTTTGGCTCTCCACTTAGATCATTGAAGCAACTTCAGATCCAACTGGGCAACACTCTGCATTTCATTTGTGTCTTGGCAAGGTTACCATGTTATTACTTAACTCTGCTGCTGCTACTCAATAAGTGGGAACTGATTGAAATAACCACAGGAGTTGCTGGATTCCCCTAATTTTAGCACAGAATTAAAGCTCACTCCCACGGTTGGGAGTTAAAATAGGCTGCCAGCCCACAGAAAAGCCCACCCACCATACCTAATTGTCACACTACTGACGCCTGTCATGGAGGAAGCAAGGAAGCCAGAGAGAACGCATTGAGAGGCAAGGTTCTGCTCCTCTGCAAACGCCTTGGGTCATTTCGGCAGGGGCTGAATTCTTGGAGACCTCAGGACTGCAGATATTCACGTAATTGCTTTAGCTACTCTTGTTTTCTTGCCTGATTTGTTTAAGAGGCTGAAAGTCACTGCAGATAGCAGCTGCAGAGAATAGAAACTTCTGTTTGGGAGTGTTTAAGTGACTCATTCCTGGAGTCCAGATGTGAGGAAGGCAGTGACCCTGGGAAACCTGTGCAGTTTGAAAAGCAGAAAAAGAATACTTAATCTAAACTAACTTGCTTTCTTTTTGTGCCATAGCCATCGACCACAACCCAAATGCTACCACCTAAAGAAAAATCTGTAGTAAATAGCTTTGCATGCAACTCTACCCTAAATCTCTGAAGAGCCAGTTTGTTTCTTGCAAAAACTATTAAAAACTGTGTTAAACTAGATATATTTTGAAGGTGTTCTATGAGAAGCTATATCTCCTAATGTGTCTGCTGCTTAAAATTTCTCACCACTGCAAATTTGTGTTATCTTTTACCTACTTTTAATCACCATCTACCCTTAATAGCACAGCATGCGTATCAGCCAGTTAAAGGCAAAATAGGGGAGTGAAATGGGAAGCATCTTAGGAAAAGAGGAACAGCTTTATCTGTTAGGTATTTCTTGAGGGGACCTGAGCAGGCTCCGTGACTCCACTCAGTCTGTTGCCGGTGGTCATCCGTTTCCACCTTCTCCATCACCAAACCCAACAGCCTCTCCCCTTCTTGGCCTAGGCAGGAACCTCCTGACATGCATTATGGTCATGAAAGTCACATTAACTGTCTCAAAAGAAATCTTTCTTCATGCCAGTTTCTTTCCCAAAGATTTTAATGGATTTCCTGTCCTGTAAGATAAAATCTAAATTCTCCAGTTTTCCTTCATCAGACTAGCTAGTTTCTAACATGGCTTCACTAAGTACCATTGTGCCTCTAAGAAAACTTTCATAGTCAGACTCATTGTCTTCTTAACACACCTGTGCAGCCATGCCTCCTAACCTATATTGACTTCTAGTCCTCAAATGCCACGTCTTTCTGTTTCCTGTCCTTTTTTCAGACTCCCACCCAGTTTTTCTACCTGCCTAAAGCTTAACTCCTTTCTGCTCAAATGTGTAACCTTTCCCTAATCTTTCCCAACATATTCCTATGGGTTTTTTTCTACTTTTGAATTTTTATAAGAATTTTCATATAATTATCATGCTGGTACTTTTCTTCTAATTAAATTCATTGATTACCCTACTTATTCCTTATTACTATTTGTGAGTTGAATACTTTTTTTTCAGAGTATTTCATGCATCTAAAATATGTAGGAGAATATGTATCCATGAGTGGACAACAGAGACCAACAGAAGAATGGGCAATTTTGTTTATAACCGGCTTAAGTGACTGCTCTCTAAAATCTCCCAAATTTCCCACTTCGGGAACTGTTGTGTGACAAAGGTCCATGCTGACTGTCAGAACATGGCCCTGTTGCTCATGGAGGTACTCACCTTGCCTTCTAGGAACTTTTCTTGGTGAGAAAGAGCCTGGTGGGTCTTCCTTTTTCTAAAGCTACAAGGAAATCTAGTTCATGACTACACTTATTCACACATTTACTGAAATAGGCCAATCTCAGAACGAAACTATGAAATTGAAAATTAATCAGGGACTCCCATGGGCCTCACATATGGCAGTTTTGAATCTTTTTTTTTCCACCATCATAATTGTTTTTCTTACTCATTTTCTTTGGTTGAATACACAATTGTAAAACATTGGGGTAGTTGTGGCAGTGGAAATGAATGAACCCATGGAAACAGGCAGACATCTATGTGATAAAATTAGGAAGGAAGGAAACAAGAGCAATTTCAGTATCTCTCTGCAAGGCCTGAGCACCTTTCCTGGCCAATGCTCCTGGACCAGGTTTTTCTTACTAGGTAGCAGGTGCTTCCTCACCTCACACAGAAAATGAGCCCTGGCCCCTTGTGCCGGGAAGGCAAGTTACATCTGGTGCATAAACACTGTGCACACCCTGCTTCCCCTTTCTGTTCTGCACAGGAGAGATAAAAATGATCAAGTAGTTGAGAAAGAGCTCAAGAGAAGGATTTGTGCCTTTTAAAGTTCATTAGCATTTAAAGTAAAAGCACTTTTCAGCATTTTAAAGTAGGGTTATGTTCCCCTTTTTTGAATTTTTGTGGAATAAACAAACTGTGCTAGAGTATAAGCAACTACATAGACTATTTGGCTCCAGAATATCATTTGCTTTATAGAAACAACCATTTTAACAGATAGAAGACTTCTTTTCACACTTGTTAACAAATAGCATTAAGTATGATTCAGGTCAGGTCTGTTTGTTGGCTTTCGTAGGAATTATGAATTCTGTAAGACTCTTGCTCCAGGAAGCTCTTTGCTGACATGTTAATAGTATTGTCTTAGCAAGAGCAGAGAAAAATCCATGAATTTAGATTCTTTGAAGGCAAATCAAGAATTCCCCAAATGACATGCCTCCTGAGTGATGGGGTAGATTTCATCTGAAATGTGTAGCTTCTATACTTGACATGAAATTTCCCATTTAAAAAAAAAGAAAAGGAATAAACGTAAGCAAAACTCATGCCTATAGGGGAGTGGAGGGCTTTAAGGAAGGGCAGGGGAATGGGAAAAATATAAGAATCAAGGTATACCTTGTAAAGGCACATATTCTCAATAATGAATAGGATCATAATATATTTCTAAAATGTACTAATAAACTCAATTTTAAAAAACCCTAAAGTACCTCCCATTGTGTTTGTTGTTGTCTGTTTTGGTTTATTGAGACAGGTCCTCACTATGTAGCTCAAGCTGGCCTGCAACTTGAGGTGATCCTCTTACCTCAGTTTCCCTCTGAGTGCTGGGAGGCATGTGCCACCATTCCCAGCTGCACCTGTGTTTTTAATCAAGCAGAGTTATCTAAAGTGCATTTTAGGAGAGACTATCAGGAAAGGAACAGAAAAATAGTTATTATGACTAATCAGCTGTAGAAGTCAAAGCAACCCACATTGGTATGAGGGACCTTTTGAAGTTCTCAGATTCATCCAATTGTTGGCCATGTTCCTGTAGAAGGGACTTAAAGGGTTAACATGCTCCAAACATAGGATGTGCTGCCAGCTGGCTGTTTACTCTTGTACAGGAAGGCTGCTTTTTGAACACACAATTCCTTGTTGTGCTAAAGAGAAATAAGAATATAATAGCCTCAAAGTAAAACTGCTTAAGTCCAGCAAAATTGTCTGTACAATGTGCATTGAGGATATTTCACCTGTCTTCGTCTTACAGGGTTGTTGTAAAAGATCATACTTGAATAAATACACACACTTTAGAGTTTATAAAGAATGTCTATATACATTTTCTTAGTTGAGCTTCACAGCTTCAATAGGAGACAGTGAAGGTAGACGTTATTATCTCTCCAGAGGGGTGACGTTGCTGCTGCTGCTGCTACTGCTGCGTATGTGTGCATGGCTTTTGCTTTAGAAAGACTGAGTTGATTGTTCTTGTTTTCAAGTATGTTATACTGTACAAGGACGTTTACTGCAGCAGTGTTTGTGACAAGGAAAAGCTGGAAGCTATGTGCCTTCATAGAGAACTGGCCATGTTCAGTATTTCAGTACAGGCTGAAACAAAATACTGGGTGGTCCATAAGAATCTTGATTTAGAGGTATTAGAAATAAATTCATTGATGTTAAAATATATCTATTGTTGAAGGAAATTGACCTTGAAATATTTGAGCCATTTAACAATAGTAGATACAGTGTGACCCCTCAATGATAAAGAAAAAATATACATGGTAAAATAGTGATCATCTCTGTGCTGAAAATATGTGTGGTACTTGTTTTCTTCTTCATGCTCGTCAATCATTTCCAATTTTAATGCCAATAAATATTTAAAATGCACCACTCAGGATTTTCAATCAGATTAACTTTTGTAATGATAATTAATGGAAATGATACAGCTCTACCTCTAGGCCTCATGGGTAAAGCCATCCCCATGGTGGTAGAGGCACCAGCCACATAGCTTTCAGGGACCTGAATCATACAAATGCCACAGGAGAAAAAGGAAATTAAGACATGGTTTATATAGAGAAGAAAATCATGTCATTTGTAAGGAAATGAATGGAACTGGAAATTATTATGTTAAGCAAAATAAGCCAAACTCAAAAGACAAATATTCTATGTTTTCCTCACAAGCAGAATCCAGGATAAAAAGAAAAATGACATGGAAGTATAAAATAGACTGTAACACAAGAGAGGTCAAAGTGTGGGAGGGTATAAAAGACGGTAAAAGAGATGGATAGGCTCAAAATATGTATGCATGAAAATGCTGCAAGACTCAATAATTATATATACATATATGGTATGGCTTGTGCAGTCATAGGTGGGTTTTTTCATATCTAGAGTGTGTGACACTGAAATTCAGAGTGTGGTGTTAGGATCAGGGATGTGGGATTTCAAATTTGTGAACTGATCAGTTTGGCACAATTCTAAGTAGGATTAGGGGTGCCCCACCATGGGTATGAGTGCTACTCACCCTAAGGATGGGTAGGTAGGCTAGATGAAATATAAGGACCAGAAAGAGGACTAGGGTTGCTGTTTGTCGCTTGCTTGCTGCTTGCTTCATGTTACTTTCCTGCCTGCCTGGCTTTACCATGGACTATTTACCCTGTGATGCCCTGTGGAACAGCCCCCTGCTTTGGAGCCAACCAACCATGGGCTGATACCTCTGCAGACTTGTAAGCCATATACACTTTTCCTCCTTTCATTTTAGGTGTTGGGCATTTTGTCTCAGCAATGAGAAAAGTAATTAAGATATATACATCTAGTTTTCCTCCTCTTGTCACTTTGGCCCCAAGGGGTGGTCACACTGCTGCGGTGTCTGGTTACCTTCCCCTCCCCCCTTCTCACAGCACTAAAAGCCACGGCTTTACTTTTTCCCCACATGTTTTTCACATCAGCCTAAGAGCAGCCATCATGTAATTGACCATATGGAATATGTTGTTCCCTATTACTGATACTATTAAATACTAGTTGATTATAGTTTTGCTAACACCTTTATTCTCTTCTATATATATATACATATATATACACATATATATACATATATATGTATATATATATGTGTATATATATGCATATATATGATATATATCATCCCTGCTGCTTGAGGGGAAAGAAGAAACTCCTGGAGAGAGACAGCCAAGTCACCCCCCAATCTACCTCAAGTGTTCTCATTTTCCACCTACTCTCTCATCCTCTTCCACTCTGGGGTCCTCATTATGGCCCTTGATGATAGAAGAACAAGAGGAGTAATGGTGGTAGCTCACTTTTGCTGTGCGCTTGTCAGGTGGCAGGCCCTGCTTGCTCTAAGCTCTCACAACAACCCTATGCAGAAAGTGATAACAGAAAGTGTGCACACTACTGAGCAGCTGAGCACATGGACAAGGGAGCCGGCTTGCCTGAGTTTGAATGCAGCTTCTTTCATTTCCCAGCTGTTGATTCAGGTTTGGCATCTATAGTATGGGGATGGTACCTCATAAGGTCATTATGAAGATTTAATGAATAAACATGAGTAAAGGGTTCTGAACTGAGCTTCACATAGTCTAAACAGTCAATAAGTGGTAGTTGTTCTTGTCCTTAATTACCATGAAAGAAAACAGTTCCAGAGACACCAATATATTTGTCTCAACACAGAGCTGGGACTCTAGTCAGGAAGTGGGATTACTGGACAAGGCTCTCAATCATTATTCAGTACTGCACAAAAGAATCCCTCATTCCTTCCCTGAAGCAGGAGGGTAGGGTCACCCTCTCTCCTTGCTTTAATGCAGTCACATTTTGGACCCTTCACCCCACAACCCAAGTGAGGACCTACAGAAATCCCATCCAGCCCTCAGAGCTCAGTTCCTCTAGGAGCACTTCCTGTGCCCTCGGGTCAGACAGAGG
Source organism: Thryonomys swinderianus (assembly GCA_004025085.1). NCBI lineage: Eukaryota > Metazoa > Chordata > Mammalia > Rodentia > Thryonomyidae > Thryonomys > Thryonomys swinderianus. The sequence goes on from PVIC010026798.1 coordinate 17,550, forward strand.
AGTATGGGTCCTGGAAGCAGATACTTGCAGACAGAAAGAGGTATGTGGATGCTTTGCTGTTTCATGTCTTGGAGATCAAACAGAGTGGAAACTTGTGTTGTAGGGCCTCTGGGGCCTGGACCAGTGTGGTAGATCCTCAGTTTCCAAAATATACCCTGTACAAAGTCATGGGAAAGGTTTACCCAATCTCAGTTACATAATATGTGTCAAAGTGGAGGCTGGGGAAGTCTTCCTCATTGCCTGAAAGATGTCAAACACATTGTTACCATTAATCTCTGAAGCAGTCCCCTGGCAAGATAATAAGGAAAAGCAAGCACAGCACATAATGGTAACTGACAGAGCACAGATGAAAACTCAAAAGTTCTTGAAGCCTCATGCTCTTTATTTCATTTGTTGGAAACTAGCCTACCTGTGTCTCTTTCTTGGCTTACTCTTAGCCAGAGATTTTATAACTAGATTTTTAAAAAATCAGTCTTGTCTTTCAGATGAGAGTGAAATATGATCATTTATCACCTATAACAGAATCCACTGAAAGCTGTGTCACCAGTGAGTCAAAGGGCCCAATGTAATGTCCTTGCCAACCAAATACCCATTCAAAAATCTTTCTCTTCACTCTTTCTCTTTTGACTTGGTATTCAGTACAGCTGGAAATGATCTGAGCACAACTATATGTCCTCAATGTTATAGATGCCTAGTAAGAAAAGTCAGAATTTCTCTGGTGTTCATAAAAAGCAGAAATTTATGTACAAGTGACAGCGTGTGATTTATGTTTGTACAGTGTTGGTCAGTGTTTTATTTTCTTACTTTCCTCTTCCTCATACAGTTGCTTTCAGGAAAGGGGCCATTTAGTCACTGACAGTAATCATTCACTTGAAATCACTGTACCGGAGATGCTCTGAATCAGTGCCCTGGCCAGCACCTGATATCTGGCTTCATGAACCAGGAAGCGATGCAAACCTGGTTGTTGACTCAGTTTCCTCACCTGTCAGAGGGCAGCATTGGTGCAATTGTAGGTAATTTCTGAAATTTCTCCCAAGTTAAAAATACATGGTCTTCCTGGAGTAAAGTATTTCAAACCCTAAAAGAAAACAATTTCCAACCTAGATTGATTTATCATGCAAAACTAACTTTTAAAATTGACAGAGAAATGCGTTACTTCCAAGACAAAGAACACCTGAGAAACTTCATGAGTACCACTCCAGCCCTCCAAAAAATTCTAAACAATATCCTAGAAAAAGACAAGGAGGGTCACAGCTCCATGAAGACCAACATAGTGAAGCCATTAGGCAAGGCAAAAAATTAAATGGAAAGGGGGGGGGGTGTTAAAAATAAGAGACAGGAACAACAACAGGAAAATATCACGACAAGGATAAGTCAAGACATATCAATTATAACAATCAATTTAGTGGCCTCAATTCACCTATCAAAAAAAATAGACTGGCAGAATGTGTCAAGAAACAAGATCCAACAATATGTTGTATTCAAGAATACATTTAATTCAAAAAAATTCATAGGTTGAAAATAAAAGGATAGAAAATAATTCTCCATGCAACAGAAACTTCTGAAAAAGGAGTGACTGTCTTGTTGTTTTTTTTTTTTTTTTTTTGAGACATGGTCTCACTTTGTAGTTCAAGCTGGCCCTGAGCTCACTATGTAGCTCAGATAAGCCTTGAACTCAGCAATCGTCCTGCCTCTGCCCCCCAGATTTTACAGGCTTGAGCCACCAAGCCCTGCATTTGTGGTATGTGATACTGATTGCTGATGGGCATGAGTCACCACACCCGGTATTGTTGTATGTGGTTACTTACTGGGGATCGAATGAGGGACCTTGTGCTTGCTAGGCAGGTGCTGGAACCACTGAGCTAAGTCTCCAGCCCAGGAGTGACTATCTTACTTGCAGACAAAGTAGACTTTATACCAAAACTAATCAAGAGAGAAAAAGAAAGCCACTATAGTCCTTGTAAGGGGAAGAGGAAGAGATGACATTTAAAAATATATATGCACAATGCCAGTTGGCTAACTACATAAAACAAATATTAATGGACACGAAAACCATACAAGCACTAATAGTATACTAGTGAGAGACCTCAGTACCCTGCTGTCACAAGTATAGGGTTCAACCTAGCCAAAAAAGTCAATAATAAAATGCTAGAACTGACCCTAACTTTTGAACAAATGGATTTAGGAGATGTCTACAGAGTGTTCTACCCCACAAAATCAGAGTACACATTCTTTGCAGCTGCACATGGGTCATTCTCCAAAATGGATTACATGCTAGCTCACAGAACATGTTTAAGCAAAGGCAAAGCAATTGAAGTTATCCCCTGTACATTGTCAGAGCATAGTGCAATGAAATTGGAGTTCAATAGTAAAAGAAGCCACAAGAACTTCACAAACACATGAAACTGAATAATACCCATCTGAACAACCAACGGGTCACAGAGGAAATTAAAGAAGAAATTAAACAGATTTTACAATCTAGTACAACACACAGGGATATATGGAATACAATGAAAGCAGTTCTACAAGGGAAATACATAGCAGTGAATGCCCATACTAGAAAATGGTGAGCTCGAATAAACAACCTAATGCTGAACCTCAGCTTCTAGAAAAAAAGAGCAAGCCAAACCCAAAGCTCATGCAAGGGAGGAAATTATAAGGTTCAGAGGAGATATCAATACAATAGAGACTAAGAGAACAGTACAAAAAAAATCAATGGATTGAAGAGCTGGTTCTTTAAGAGAATAAATAACATTGACAAACCCTTTGCCAACCTTATCAAAAAAAGGAAAGAAAAGGCTCAAATCCTTTCCTAAATGAAAAGGATGAAATCACAACATATTCAGCAGAAATTCAGAGGACAACAAATAAGTACTCTGAGACCTGTACTTCAATGAAATGGAAAATAGAAAAAATGGACAGATTCCTAGACACAGATGGATTATCAAAGTTGAACGAAGAAGGTATCAAAATTCTAAACACCCTGATATCAATCAGTGAAATTGAGAACATAATTGAAAAGTCCTGGTCCTGATGGCTTTACTGCTAAATTCTGTAAGAATTTAGGAAAAAATAATGCCACTACTTCTCAGACTCCTTAATGGTCTTGAAAGGGAAGCAGTACTTCCAAATTCACTCTTTTTTTTTCTTTTTTTTTGCTTTTTGGAGACAGGGTCTTGCTTTGTAGTTCAGGCTGGCCCTGAGCTCACTATGGTGCCCAGGCAAGCTGCAGCGAACTCAGCAATCCTCCTGTCTCTGCCTCCCGAGTGCTGGGATTGCAGGCGTGAGCCACCACGTCCAGCATTGTAGTATGCGGTGTTGATTGTTGGTGGGCGTGAGTCTCCATGCCCAGCATTATATGTGGTTACCGGGGATCGAACTCAGGTCCTTGTACTTGTGAGGCAGGCGCCGGAGCCACTGAGCTAACCCTCCGTCCCCCAAATTGATTCTTGAAGCAAGCATTATCTTGATTTCCAAAAGCAGAGAAAGACTCAACCACAAAAGAGAACTACAGGCCAATCTCTCTCAGAACACAGATTCAAAAATGCTCAATAAGATACTGACAAACAAAATATAGAGAATCACCAGGAAGATCGTACACCCTGACCAAGTTGGATTTATCTCAGAGTTGCAAGGATGGTTCAACATATCTAAATCAATAAATGTAATACATTACATTAACAGTTAAGGACAAAAGCCACATAATCATATCAACAGATGCAGGAAAAAGCATGTAACAAAATCCAACACCAATTCATGCTAAAAACCCTACAGAAATTAGAATACACAGTCTCTACCTCAATCTGATAAAACCATCTATGATAAACCAACAGCCAAATCACATGAAAGGTAAACAACTGAAATCTTTCACACTAATATCAGAACAAGGTAAGGATCTCCACTATTATCACTCCTGTTTAATATAGTTCTGGAAATATTAGCCATAGCAATTAGACAAGAGAAAGAAATACAAAGTATAAAGAGAGAAAATGAAGTTAAACTGTCATTATTTGTTGATGACATTATACTTTATATGGAAAACCCCACTCTACCAAAAGATGGCTAAACTTAATTGGTGGATTCATGGAGTAGCTGGATACAAGGTCAACACTCAAAAATCATAGTCTTCTTGTACATGAATAACAGATTCAATGAGAGAGAAATTGTGGAAAAAAATCTTTCACAATATCATCCAAAAATATGAAATACCTAGGAATCCATCTAACCAAGGAGGTAAAAGACCTCCAATTTGAAAACTACAAAACTCTGAAAAAGAGATCAAAAAAGAGATAAAAGAAACAGAAAGTCATCCTTTGTTGTATAGCTGAAGAACCAGTATATTGAAAATAGCCATACTTCCAAAACTATTGTATAGATTCAATACAATCCCAATTGAAATCCCAAAGATATATTTCACAGAACTATAGAATATAATCCAAAATGTCCCTTGGAATCAGAAAAGACCCAAAATAGTAAAAGCAGTTCTTAATAACATAGATATGGCAGGAAGTATCACAATCCCCAACTTGAAACTCTATTGCAAAACCACTGTGATAAAAACAACATGGTATTGGCAAAGAAACAGACCTGAAGATCAATGGACTAGATTATGAGATGCAGAAACAACTCCAAACACACCAAACCTTTGACGAAGGACCCAAATACTCTCATTGGAAGAAAGTCTCTTTAATAAATGGTGCTGGAAAAACTAGGTTTCAACCTGCCAAAGATTAAAACTAGACTCACATCTTTCACAATGGACTAGAAGTGAATTAAAGATCTAAATATCAAAACAGAAACACTAAACTGACTGGAACGTAGGTTGGGTAGAATTCTTGGAGACATTGGTATAGGGAAAGACATGATTAACAAAATCGCAGTAGAATGGTAATTAGCAGAAAGAATCAACAATGGGGATCTCATCTTTTTAAAAAGCCTCTTCACAGCAAGGGAAACCACAAACAAAGCAAAAAAGACAACCTACAATGTGAGAAATGCTTTTTTACCAGCTGTTCCTTAGACAAAAGACTACTATCTAAAATATATAAAGAACTTAAAGCAAAGCAGATCCCCCATCAAAATTAAAGATCCAATTCAAAAAATGGGCATCTGAAATGAACAGATACTTTTCAGATAAGAAGTAAAAGCAGCAGGCCAGAGATTTAGCTTAGTAGTGCTGGCATCTGCCTACAAGTGCAAGTTTCCTGGTTTGATCCCAGTAACCACATATAACAATACCAGTCATTTTGACTCATTTAGGCATCAAACTTTGGAAAGGAAAAAAAAATACCAGGGAGTTTAAAGGTAGAGATATTGTAGAGGGAGAGATTAGAAATAGAATTAGGGGCCGGAGATTTAGCTGAGTGGTTCTGGTACCTGCTTGGCAAGCACAAGGTCCCTGGTTCGATCCCAGTATCCACATACAACAATACTGCATGTGGTGACTCATGCCCACTGGTAATCAGTACCACACACCACAGTGCCAGGTGTGGTGACTCACACCCACCAGCCATCAATACCACATACCACAGTGCCGGGTGTGGTGGCTCATGCCTGTAATCCCAGCACTTGGGAGGCAGAGACAGGAGGATTGCTGAGTTTGAGGCTTGCCTGGGCTACCCAGTGAGCTCTGGGCCTGCCTGAACTACAAAGTGAGACCTTGTCACAAAACAAAACAAAAACAGAAGAAGAAGAAGAAGAAGAAGAAGAAGAAGAAGAAGAAGAAGAAGAAGAAGAAGAAGAAGAAGAAGAAGAAGAAGAAGAGGAAGAGGAAGAGGAAGAGGAAGAGGAAGAGGAAGAGGAAGAGGAAGAGGGAGGAGAATAGGAAGAGGAAGAGGAAGTAAAAACACTAAGTTTCCATCTTATCCCAGAAAGGTATAAAGATAGGAAAAGAAGTTAAACTGTCCGTATTTGTTGATGACATTATACTCTATATAGAAGGAACCCTTCCTTCTCCACTGTTGGTGGGAATGTAGGCTGGTGCAACCACTGTGGAGATTAGGGTGGAGATTCTTTAAAAACCTAGGATTAGAGGTCCCATTTGACCCTGCTATTCCCCTGCTGAGTATATTCACGAAAAAATTAAAAGCATCATACCACAGCAACATATATTCAGCCATATTTATAAGAGCACAGTTTGTAATTGTCAAATCTTAGAAACAGCCCAACTGCCCATAAACTGGAGACTGAAGATGTGGGTTTTTTAAAAAATAAAATAGAGTATTACTCAGACATAAAAAAACAACAAATTAGAGACATTTATAGCTGAATGGATGCATGTTGAAATCATACTCATAAGTGAAATAAATAGGACTCACATGTGTCAATACCATATAATTTCTTTAGTGTGATAAACTAAAAGTGTAAATGAGGTCTAAAATGTATAATAGGTATTTTGAAATAGGCAGAAAGGGGAATGGTGGGGGCAGGGAAAAGCAAAGAAGAGAAGGAAAATATTTGAGGGAAAAAATGAAAACAAAGCTTGTGTATATGGGGGGGGTGGAAGGTCTGGAGGCAAGGCAGGGGAATGGGGAAAATAATAATCAAGATATATCATGTACAGATTTAAATTATCAGTAATGAGTGTTAAAATAATGTGCACTTAAAACGTATTGATATTCAATATTTTTTAAAAAGTTATGTGCTTTCTAACTTATTGTGGACCTGAAGACAAACATATATGTTTAGGTGTGTTCTGAGTCTTTAATTAATTAATAAAATGTTCTTATTTTTTT
>PVIC010026799.1:0-24399 GCA_004025085.1 Thryonomys swinderianus
TTTCTTGACAGTGTCTCTCTTTGTAGTTCAGGCTGGCCCTGAGCTCACTACGTAGCCCAGGCAAGCCACAAACTCAGCAGCCCTCCTGCCTCTGCCTCCTGAATGCTGGGATTATAGGCATGAGGCACCACACCCCGCACTGTGGTATGTGGTATTGATTGCTGGTGGGCATAAATCACCACACCCAGTATTATTGTTTATGGTTAGTGGGGATCAAACCAGGGATTTTGCTCTTGCCAGGCAGGTGCCAGAACCACCGAGCTAAATCTCCAGCCCCGGACCATGTTTCTTGTATCAAGCCCCCTAATTCCTTACATTTCCTTACATTTAGAGATTGATTGCTCTTGGGTCACATGATGTGTGTGGTCCAGAGAGCTTCAGGCTGTAGAGTTCATCTGGAACAAACATGGTGCAGGAGGTTATGAGGTTCAAGGATGTGGCCAGAAGATTTCTGCTTTCTCTTTGCAGAGGATTAATTTTCCTCCTGTTGGAAGGTCCACTGGTAGTGACAGATGGAAAGTCAGTTGCTGGGTTGGGTCTCCATTAAATTGAAATCTGCCATTAACTCTAACAGTCTCTTCAGCTCACGCTTGACAGAACAAAAACTACTTTATCAAAACAAACCACCATTATGGACTGTTGGAAATAGACAGAAATCCTTTAGTCACCAAATACCACTTTGAAGCAAAAAGATAAAAATAGGAAAAAGGCCTGGTGTGGTGGCTCACGCCTGTAGTCCCAGCATTTGGGAAGCGGAGGCAGGAGGATTGTTGAGTTCGAGGCTTGCCTGGGCTACATAGTAAGCTACAAAGCGAGTCGTTGTCTCAAAAAAACAAAAAGAAGGAAAAAGTAATGTCTTTTGTCTACATGAATTCAATTTAAAAACCTGGTTTTATTCTGAGATATTTTTTGTCTCCTATTCTTTAGCAATATATGGTATTTATAATTTATAGCTTTCGTGTGTTTAGGCTTTTCCTGAAAAAATGAAAATTAAATTGTCATTTGTTAATCTCTTTGAGTCATCTGTTGAATTTTAACCTTATGCATATCTTACCCCCAGAGTGGAAGTCCCCACCACAGCTTCACTAGAACCCCATGGGTTGTGTTCCTTTCCAAGTTCTTCTTTCTTTTTTTCCAGTTTTCCATCAGAGTTTGGACTCCAGGGTCTAAGATCTGAACTTGTGCCTTGATGTGTGGTCAGACATCATGATAAAGGACATATTTCCCATGATTCTTTGTCACCACTACCATCCCATGTCATTTCACAGGAAATTATTCTGTCTCTCTCCTTCTGTCTCTGTCTCTCTCTGTTTCTGTCTCTTTCTGTCTGTCTCTGTCCCTTTTTCTCTGTCTCTCTCCCCCACCATCCTCCTTCCTTCTATTGGCCTTGAACTCCTAGTATAGCCTAAGCTGGCCTCGAACCTCAAACTGTGGCAATCCTCCCGCTGCAGTCTTCTGAGCCCTGTGATTACAGGCATGAGAACATTTTCTCTTATAAATGAAACCCAGCTCATTTGTGAGGATACGAGGTGTGATTTATAGTTTATCTTGGCATGTTTTATCTAACCTCAAGTGGAATTGTTTTTCTCTTTCTCTTACCATTCACTTAGCCTCATTCTGGCTTTTATTCCAACTGTCCTCCTCCTGTTATATTTTCCAGGACTTCTTTTTCTGGAATGGCTTCTGATGATTTCAATCCCTTTAAATCCAAGCTTAATCTTTATAATTAGGTGTATCCATGACTTAGTCTACCTATTGGTAATCATTTATGTATGGAAATATACTTCACTTTAGGTCGCCTTCCCGGGCCAGTGAGAACACAGATCCATTTCTTGCCCCTCTCCAGGTCTGCTCTGCACCCCAGGACCATGTGCACCCTGCAGGGTGAGCTCCTAGGCCCTTGTGTCTCCTGGTGTCCTGCTGAGTTTGTCCAGTGAGGGGTACAGATACGAAACCAGTGAGGAAGCCAGGGAGACAAGTGCCAATGGCCGACTCTCTTCTCTGTAGTCCTGCTGCCAAATAGGTCCAACAAGGTCCTGGCTTCTTTCAGGCAACCTTATCCCTGGTCTAATACCACCTGTCACACAAGTCCCTTTATCCTGGTGCCTGGAGGATTTCCTGAGTGGTTATTTAGGGGCTCCAGCAGGGGAGTGCGGCTGCTGGTGTACCCCCGACCGAAGAAACAGTCCTTTTCTCTCTGCGGTGGTCATCCTCTCTGACAGAGCATGCAGCTTCAGGAGAGACTGCTCACGGAGTGGCAAGGGAAGAAAGGAACCCCTCCTAGCCAGCCGGATCCGCCGAGTCCATCCCGGAGACCAGTGGGGCGACACAGGTTGCAGCCTGCTCATCCTCACATCTTGAGGACTTCGTGATGGTGCGCAGCTCTCTGGAGTCCATCACCTTAACGTAGCATCCACTTCCTTTCAGGGACTTCAGCTTTAAATCTTCAGAGCACGTTCTCTTTTCTAGGTTAGACTCGAGGGGACAGAAAGGCAGATTCTCAGAAGTGGAAATGCTGCATCAAACTCTTCAGAACATTTAAACTGAATGGAAAAGAGATGGCTTCCTGCTGTCTTCTCTTCCCCTTAAGGACTTTCTTCCCTCTGTTGCTCTGTGTGTAGTCTGGGCCCTTCCCTTCTGCCACCCCATCTGTTTATACATCTCTGCCCCTGGGCATTGGATCATCCCTCTGGTCAATTACCCTGTAAAAACGATAACTCTCAGTACCTGTGGCCAGCAAGTGGAAAGAACAAGCTATTATCAGGGTGATTCAGCAAACAGTGACATCCTCCCTTGCCTGTCCTGAGGGATGGGAGAGAGGAGGAATTGGATTTAATTATTAATGTCTTCAAAGTCTGGGAATTAGGGAGTGGTTGAACACTCCACTCTATTTTCTAACCAGAATCTGTTAGCCAGCGTAGTCATTTCACCTGGTGTTAAATGTTAGCAGGACTGGGTCAAAGAACAAAGTGACTTGGTTGTTCATGAAGCTAACGGCCCTAATGAATTTGGCTCACATGTTGGAAAGGAAGTCTCCAGGTACCCCTCGCCCCCAGCCTGAAAACAATGGCTATAAATCTTTCTGCACCTTTCCTTTCCATCAGACTGGGCCCGGGTAGAAACAAGGCTATCATTCACCTTCAGCAAATATCTGGCTTCATGCCATTTATCAAATAAAAACTATCAACTGTCTTCTTCAGTCTGCTGATTTATTTTTAGCTTTTTTTAAAATGGCACCCATTAAATGACTCTGCTTATTTAGCAATCTGTTGTGATCATAAAAAAAAAAACTGTATCCAAATCCATTTTTCAACTGTAGAGACAGGGAGGCAGTAAAAGTGGAAGGACCATGATCTTGTAGTCAAGAGAGCTGAGTTTTAGTTCTGGCCTTGCGAAACATTGGATGATAACCAGACTGAGCCACTTAATCAGGGGGGAATTTCTTTTCTGCTAAAATTAAGCACTATGAGCTATACCTTTCCTATGCATATACCCTATAGAATTAAAGACATCAATCATCAACCTGTGTGATACAAGCACACCCATGGTTACAGTGATACAATTTATAATAGCTAAGCTCTGGAAACAGTCTAGATGCCCATTAACAGATAAATGGATAAATAAAATTATATGTCATATATACATTTGAAGGAAAATGGATGGAACTCAAGAGCATCAAGTTAACCAAGATAAGCCAGTCTCAGAAACTTAAATATTTCTTATACAAGAAATTTAAAGTGTGCCTGGATCATGCTTCCCCAAGAAGACCAGCATCACGCAAGTAATGAACAAGGGCACTTTTCCTAGCACAGCATGCAGTGGGTCTACCAATATTAGATTGGAGACACAGAAGAATGGCTACTGGCCCCTTTTAAAGGCATTTCAGGTCACACACGGGAGGGGGACCCAAGCCTTCTAGTGATTGGCTAACAGTTTGATCTATCATACTTATAGGGTGGTCAATGGTAGAGGAGGAACAGGAAATACAGAATCAGTTTGTGGGAGGGCTAACAAAGGAAATCTTGGGCGGAACAGTTCTGGTGGTTAGCTCACAGGTAAGTTATGTGAGCTATGTCCCCTCAGGCTTACTAGGAGATCCCTGTTACTTGGCGACCAGCGAGACCAGGGACCTTATTGGTTTGCTTTGCAGTTTTTCACACATTACACAATTAGCACAATTAGCAAGTTGTAACAAGTTGGTTTTACATATTATATATCACATTTGCACAGGATGTTTTTACAAAGTACAAAGTTTGTTCACAGTTTAAACATCAGATGGGAGTGACTTATAAAATGAAGATTCTTTGGTCCCAACAATAAGTAGATGAGTAAATAAAATAAAGGGAAGATGACAGAAAACTAGAAGATGACATTTAGAGATGGGGAAAGGTATCAGGGAGAGGGAGAGGAAGGTAGAAAATGAAGAGGGAGTAAAGAGATTGAAAATGATCAAGATATGTCACATTCATGTACCGGTACCCCCAAATAGACATCACTATTCTATGTGCCAATAAAAATTCAAAACATGTGCCAATGAAAATTCATGTACTATCAAAGTGCAGTTAACATGGAAGAGTTAAATGCAAGTGAAAGTCAATATTATTATAAAAATTTCCACTACACTTTTCCGATTTTGGTTGAGTTTGTGTTGACTCTTGGACCTTTTGAATCTTTTTCTTTCATCCATTGTTGAAAGCAATCGACAATAGCTGTCTGTGTTAGGGTAGCTAGTCAGGAGTCACCATTTACATGGCTCTCCTGGGGCAGGACCTGAAAGCTGTGGCTAAAGTGACTCTTGTTCTCATCATGACATATTCAAAGAACTTAGACTGGCTTGGGGGGTAATTAGCACATTTCTTCTGCTTCCCCTTCAACATATCCCTCCCTCCTGACCTTCTGTGAGGTCCCTATTCAGACATGGCCAGTTCCCAGCAGCTTTCCTTCTGCTGGGGCGTAGGGTAGCCTCAGCAAACCAGAACCTGTGTCAGGCAGATGGGAGACTGTGAGTATGATGAAAGTGACCAGCTTTTTGAAACAGACCTTGAAGAAAACACCAAACCCAGAATACAGTAGGTGGCATTTGTGATTTATTGTGTGGTATTATAGGAAGAAAAGGACTTTGAAAGTTATTGAAGTTCATGTTCTTCAGGCCATAAAAACTAGCTATGGGAGAGTGACTAGAAATGAATTTACATGTTAATGATTCTGTTCTTGTAAACATGGAACAAAAGGATGCTACCTCAACTGGCTATATTCCTCAGTCCAAAGGAATATCCAGCAGAATCTACCTTCCTAGGGTGATAAGGAGCCAAATTCCACAGGACACCGTCCAAATCCAGCAGGGTTTTCTAAGTGTCTCTGGGACCATATCATGAACTATGAGACCAAGAAAATAGCATAGAAATTGGAAAGAGATTACATTTAATGAGTCAATTAAATAAATGTTTATTGGATGCCTTCTATGTAGTACTAATGCATCATGCCAGTTTACTGAAAATTCAGCAGTGAATAAAAGAAGTGATCCCAGCCCTCAAAGGGCTTATATTCTTGTAAGAGAAGTTAGATAATTATACAAAAATACATAATATAAATTGAGATGGTGATAACTGTTAAAAAGATAGGTAAATTAATCTTGGTGGGTTTGCAAAGTAGGGAGGTAGCCAGTGAGACCACACAGAGTGTAAGGGAGAGGGCATTCGGAGATGGATTTGAACCTCAACTCCTACCACAATACTTTGCTCAGTTCCTCTAATCTGCAGAAACAATAGTTTTACCATAGTTTATAGTCATCCTTGGGAATATGTGGGGAATCTGCCCCAGGCCCCAGAATACAACAAAGTTCTCAGATGTTCAAGCCCCTTTTATAAAAGGTAGACTGCTTGTGTATAAACTATGTTCATCATCCCATAAATTTAAATCATCTGTAGATGACTTTTGTTTGTTGGTGGTTTTTTTTTTTTTTTTTTTTTTGAGACAGGGTCTCACTTTGTAGTTCAGGCTAGCTCTGAGCTATGTAGCCCAGGCAAGCCTCGAACTCAGCAATCCTCCTGCTTCTGCCTCCCTAGGGCTGGGATTACAGAAGTGAGCCACCACACCCGGCTGTTTGTTTTTTGAGACAGGGTCTCCCTTTGTAGTTTAGGCTGGCCCTGAGCTCATTATGTAGCCCAGACAAGCCTTGAACTCAGCAATCCTCCTGCCTCTACCTCCTGAGTGCTGAGAATACAGAAGTGAGCCACCACGCCCAACATTGTGGTATGTGGTACTGATTGTTGGTGGGCGTGAGTCACCACACCCTGTATTGTTGTATGTGGTTATCAGGGATCAAACAAAGGACCTTACGCTTGCCAGGCAGGCACTGGAACCACTGAGCTAAATTTCCACCCTGATGATTTCGTTTTTTGAGACAGGGTTTCACTATGTTGCCCAGACTGGCCTTGAACTTTCAGAGATCTTCCTGCCTTAGACTCCTGAGTGCTGGGATTACAGGCTCATCTTGTAGATGATTTATAATAGCTAACACAATGCAAATTCTATGTGAATAGTTCTTACACTATATTTTTGTAGAATAATAATAAGTAAAATAAATCTATACATGTTTGGTATGAATGTGATTTTTTTTTTCCAAATAACTCCTTCTGAAGTTAGTTGAATTTGTATTTGTGGAACTCATGAAGACAAAAGGCCACCTGTATTGAGGTTTTTAATGATGAGTAACAAAACCTATTTTGAGCTAGGCAGAACTATAAAAGAACTTAAAACAAGTATACAAGAGTGCTTCCCAGAAAGCAAGAGCCAGAAGAAATTAGGCCTTAGGCCTTAGGAAAGAACTATAGCCAAGACTTGTGGCTAACAAAATATCCTCACTGCCCTCAAAACAGTTCTCCCTCCTTCCTTCTTTCCCTCCATGCCTCCCTTCTTCTTCCCCTCCCTCCTCCCTTCCCTTCTTTCCTCCTTCTCTTTTTTTCTCTCTCTCTCTTTTCTTCTTCAGCAAGATTTCTTTTCTTCTCCTATATTTCATTTTTTTCTGATCCTCTGTCTATAGAGTTTACCTGTTTTGCAAATCCCAGCTGTTTCCATGTCCAGTCCTGTTCCTGCCCTACACTAGCACTGACACAAAGCTCACATCACTCCAGGAATGGCCTGCCACTTCCCAAAACATAGGAGCCTCATCTGATTTTACTAAGCTGTTCACAGGACAGCTCAGGGTTCCCAGAAAAATTCTTCATGACTTTTGCCTTCTCCAAATCCTCCTAGGAGAACCTGTGATCAAATATATCACCCAGTTTGCTCCTGGGGCTCCCCTTCCCACGAGGACCCTCAATTTCTCAGCCCTTTTATGCAGATTAGTAGAAACATGAACCTTTTTCCAGTGTTGACAGCTATTGTAAATGCTCATCACCACCCCTTTCACTGTTGGAGCTGGCAAACAATGTTTTTTGGCGGTACCAGGGATCAAACTTGGGCCCTTGCACTTCCAACATAGGCATGGTACCACTTGAGCTAAATCCCTGGCCCTGTGCAAACAAATTCTTGAGACATCCCCTCAGTGACCTACAAGTTACAATTCAAGCCACTGCTCTCAAAGAATCTTAATTGCAAATTCCTGAGAAAGAATATCTGGTTAACTCACTTCATAGCACATGTACATTTCTGATTCAGTCTGCTCCTGCCAGAGAGGAAATGTACATTTATGAAAGGAACAATTCTTTGGAGAACACAGGCCTCCTGATCTGGACAGATACTCTGAAGTCACCCATTACATTCCTCACATATAAAACAGAGACAGTGATACATTTCTCTTCAGTAAGAAAAATAATACATGAAGAGGGCATTCTACCAGATCTTGTGCTTAATGTTATTTTCCTTCTCAATAAATGAATTAACCAACTGCAAAACAAACAAATAAACAGCATAAAAAAAACTTCCCTTGATTTTCCAAAATAATTTCCTTTTTAATATGCTGTGTAGTACTAGACCTTACATGTAGTAGGTGCAGTCTCCATGGCTATGTTTAACAAACACTAGAAATGAGTAGGAAGAATCCAGAATATGGATTCCATCTTTTGCTTCCTACTAGGTAGATTCTGGTGTTGTCTCATAAGATTGCCTGCTCCCATCTCCTACTCCTTCTCCAACTGCCCCAACTCCAGGGTGTTAAATTAGAGTGTAGAGGGAATCCATTAGGGAAAAACAGAAAAGCAAGGGTGGGAACTGGCTTTGAAAAAGGGAAGACTAGAGTGAACTCCAGGAGAGAGGTTTGGAACAGCTTGTTAAGAGAAGCAGGCAGGAAGGGGAACAAAGAAGCAGTATTTTGAGAGTTGTTGCCATGCATTGGATCCTGTCTAATGATATTTGAAAGATGTCAGTAAGACTGGAATTACTTGTAATTACCCTTGACTGCCAGAATCAGTCTGCAACACCCTGCTGGAACAGAGCCAGGTTAGTGCCTGGGTTTTATTTTATGTCTTTCTGGAAGCTTTATACCTATGAAACTTTTTTTTTTTTTTTGAGACAGGGTCTCGCTTTGTAGTTTAGGCTGGCCCTGAGCTCACTATGTAGCCCAGGCAAGCCTTGAACTCAGCAATCCTCCTGTCTCTGCCTCCCGAGTGCTGGGATGACAGGCATGAGCCACCACACCTGGCTACCTATGAAACTTTTGATGAAGAAAATTATTATATTTGGAGAATGTAAGTTTTAAATACTGAAAGTATACAAGAATGAAATAGAACATAAGACATGATGATATTCAGTAATGTATAGAGCTGACTACAATAAAAAATTTAAGCTTGTGTCTAAGGTGATAGAAGCACACCAATGATTTATAACAATCTTCAACTAACTGCTGTTTTCTGGATATGGAGAACATTTACACAAATTATGGAGATTCCTTTGATATTCAGGCAAATAACCTATTCCATATGAAAAGGAAGTTTCCTCAAGGGAGTTTCTAAATAATTTTTACGGTGCAGAGAGGAGTCCTTACAGATATAGTGTTCAGTGTAAGAAAGCCTTCTAGAACATCAGTGTACCTTTTCACAAATAATTTTTGATGAAAAATTAAATAGAAACTATAAAAGACTTCCTGCTTCAGAACTAATAGAAACACATTTAAGAAACCTAAACTAAACTGAAAAATTTGCATCTGAACTTTAAAATAAAATAAAGTACACTTTTCAAATATCTGATTATGAAAGTAATTATTGGATACTATGTAGAAAAGAATGAGGTAAATAGATCTAGATATTGACACGCAAGCATATTATCTGGCATGTGTGTTTGTGAATGCATGTGTGTGTTAAAGCATTTACAATATGTTAAAGATATCTAAGGGGACAAACACAAAAGTCTACAGAGGCCTTGCAGGGATTAAAAATGTGGAGAGCCAAGTATATGACTACAGGCACTAAACAATTTCTGCTGTGGTGAGTTACTACTTGTGCAGCTATGCAGCCTTTGCTGAGAGTTTTGTCTTGTTCTCAGTGTAGGTAGCAAGGTAAAAACTCTGACAAAAATATTAAAAATGAGTAATAACCAATACAAGTCATAGAGAAAAATGTACAACTAATTAAAGACAAGAAGTGAAAAGGACATTAGAGAACTTATAGCTGATCATTTTAAAAAGCATAATCCACACAAACTTTGGAATAGTGTGCTACTGTTACAAAGAATGAGGTGCATAATTGTGGTGAGCACCTCTGGTGGCCCTGAGGATCCTTCCTTGCTGGCCTTGATGCCCCTTGTAATCCTTTCTCCTGGAATGAAGGCCAGACCTGCTGACTCTTCTATGAACAGAAAATGGGAGCAGGGATGAGATGTCACTTCCAAGATTAGGTTACAAAAAGCCTTTGTTTTCTATGTTGAATACATAGATACACACAGACACACACACGTGCGTGCACACACACACACACCCCTCCTCTCTAGTTAGGTCACTCAGTAGGGAGAGAGAGGGGGCCTCTAGTCCAGAGGCTGCTCTGAGGGTTAGGGGTGGGGGTGTGCCAAAGCACTGACTCCTGCTAATGACTACAAAAATGAGCTTGGAAGTTCCTCATCCTATTTCCAGTCAAGCATTCAGATGATATCAGAGCATCAGCCAACAGTTCCATTGCAACCTCCTAAGAGATTAGAGCCATGGTCACCTTAAGAAGTTGCATCTGTAACTCATTCACAGAAACTGTATAATAATAAATGTTTTGTGTTTTAAGCTCTTACTGTTTGAGGTCATATTCTTATACAGCAATAGATAACTAATAAAGTATCTATATGTGAATATGAAGTTACAAGAAAACCCCAGTCACCATTTAGTGCCTGGAGAAGAATCCTATGTGTGTTAAGAAACAGAAATTGTATGTAAGAATAAAGGACTAAGATTTATTGACATGTGGTTATTCCTGAATTTCCTAACTCATTCTCTCTCCATACACTAATGTGACTCTTTACCTTCCTTCATCCCTCTTTTAGAGGCAGAATCCGCAGAGTGTATAGAACAGACGTGCTTGGAAACAGGGAGGATATAGGGAGAGACCAAGCAAATCTACACCATGAGCATGTGGGAAATAAGGCAAAGAGAAAGAAGAGAAATGGTCCCAACTGAGGCGTAAGAAGGTTTTGTGATTTCACATGTAAGAGTCCATAGTGACTTGGAAAGAGTAGTAGTTTGATGTTTGTGCTTATACAGCTACCATTTTCTGTTAAAGAAACTCATTTGAGAAGGAAGCTTTCAGCTAAAGCACTTTAGTTGTGTCTCTGGCAGCAATCAAGGGAGTGGTGTTATTTCTCTTAAACATCTTGCTTCTGGAAAGCTGGAATAAGAGTTTTTGTTCCTGGAAGAATGACGTTAGATTGTCCATTTACCTCCAGTAAGTCTATTACTCACTGATTGCAATACATCACAACCCTCTGGAGATATTGGGGCATCAGTTTTATTATATTCTTGGCTCTTGGTTACAGCTTTTTTGACACCTCAGCTTTATCCAAACGAGGGTACCTTTGCCAATCCATCTTCATATCTGATTAGTTCTTTGGAGGGAGCCTATGGAAGTACAAGTGACTCGTCACACTGAATGGTCAAGGGTCTTGTACTCATCAAATGGATGCCTGAAAGCACAGAGGGGATGTGTTTGGACTGAGTCCTATTCCTGATAGTTACTCATGCGCTGTGAATTTAAATTGCTTAATGATCTATCTGAACTTCAGTGTCTTTATCTTGATTTCCAGTGTTGGGAATATAAAACATATTATTCTCCCCATTTTCATAGGGGAAGGTTGAGTGAGATTCATAGAGATTAAGCTCAGGGCCAATAAATTGGGTTGGTGATGCAACCAGTGTTTAAAATAGGGTTCTTTAACCTGGGCACTGTTGATATTTTGAACCAGATAATTGTTTTTAGTGAGGTGACATCTTGTCCACTATAGGATGTTTAACAACAATATTTTGAGAATATTACATAAAATGTTATTAAATTTTAAAACAAAAATACAGTGGATACATGGATTCATCCTTATTTGATGTGAACAACCTCTCACTAACATACTGTATTCATCCACTTTCTATTACTATAATGAAATACCTGCAGTTGGCAACTTTATGAAGAAAGGAGTTTATTTGGATCATAATTTTGGAGGCTGACAGTCCAAACACTATGGTGCCAGCTGGCAAACACCTCCTTGGTTGCACTGCATCGTGGCAGATTATGTCATGGTGGGAGTACATAGGACAGAGAATGACCATACGGTGAGGCAAGAAGATTAACTGAGGTCCAACAAGAACCCCACTAACTGTTCTCCGGGGTGTGCTTCTAAAGATATATAGACCTTACACAAGGCTATACATTGAAGTTCCCACCCCTCTTCCCATTCCCAAGTTTCCAGTACATCAACCCTTGGGAGCCAAACCACATCCAAACCATAGCATGTGTATTGGGTGTATTTTGAACAGTCCTACAAAGGTTTCCACACCAGCTCTCTCAGTATTAACTACACATTTCCCAACAAAACATTGCTTCATTTCTCTGAAAGGGATCATTTGAGTCCTGCCACAAATAGCTGAAGCCATGAAAAGATCCTTGAAAATGCACCTGCTTAGCTTTCTCTTGAGAAGGAAAGAATATTTATTATTCAACAGCCATACTTTAATTACCAAAGTCATGTGCAGAAAAGAGTCAGTGATAGTCCTAAGACTGGCAACCCTGGAAAAGTCCTGAATTCATGGTTGGCCTTTGGGGCTGATATCAGACAACACTGATGTAGGGAGGTTTCCCACAATTCCTTAGGTACTAGAAGTGGCCAAAAGTGCTTGTGCAAACAATGTGATTTGTACTGCACACCTGCCTCTCTTCTGCATTTACCATCTGAACTTCAGTTTTGTTTGGTTTTGTTTTTCAATCATGGCAGAAATTTTGTCTTGCTAGCTTTTAAATATGAAAGGACATGTACTCCATTCTTGCAGAGAATTGACAATAACCTGGCTAGAGGCTTCTGAGAGAGACTGTCTGATTTACAGACTCTGACTTGAGGGAGGTACACTCCTTTCTGCCTCTGGATGTGATGGTCTTCTGGATAGGAGCTTGTAACTGCTGCATCTGTATCAGATCCAGAGGAGAAAGCTTCCTGTGAGGTAAGAGCAGCAGGAAGAGAGAACTTTGGTTTTTTTGCTGACACATCTGTACTCCTGCTATGTGAGACTTCTTGGGCTGTGAAATAATATATCTTCCTGTTCAAGCAGTTTTTAATTAAGCTTCTCTCACCTGCAGCCAACGCTTCCTAGCAGACAATGGAAATACAATTCTCCTACTTTGTCAAATGAACTAAAATAATAGTTTAAGGAAAAATATACATTTGTTCAACAAATAATTTATGAAATATCTTTTATGTGAAGGGAGGACATTCAAAAGAACCAGGAGGAGTTTATTCCAGAAAGAAATATAATATGAGTACCCAAGTGAATATAATATGAAGCACTTTAAGATAAAAAAATACTGGTGTTTTATAAGTTATTTCACAGTAATATTCTGAATTCATGATACTTAGAAGACAAGTTATTCTAAGGCTTCAAACAGAAGTGTCTTCATGTCTTGCTGTTCAGAATTGGGGTTCATGCCTATTCATACTTAAAACTGTCACTTTCAAAGGCAAATATTCACTGTGACAGAAGTATCCTCTGGAAGCAACCATGTTAGGGACTATGAGGTCCAGGCCTTTTGGGTCTGCTTCTGATGCTGAGCTGAGTTTAAGTATCAGGGAACTACTCATCTTGAGTTCTTTAAACTAGCACTGCTAATGTTTTGGGCACATTCCAGACTAAAGCTGTTAGACATTGATGGTCAATTCAGTGATGGGTGTTCAGTCTTCTGATGCTCAGGCTCCTTCAGCTTGTGGACTTATTACGATTTCCTATTTACTCTCAGTTGGAAAGAGGTTGCTCAGTCACCATACTAATCAAGGAGGAAATGGTTCAGCTTATGGGACACACAAGCAAGTTCTCTGACTCTTATTAGCTCAGTGTATAATTATCAAGTACATCCCTTTGAGATGTGGCTCTGTAATGTGGGAGAAATGGAGTGAAAAGGCTTCAGGAAGACAGCTTCTGGACATACAGACATCGTATCTTCTAAGCCAGTAACTCTCCATTTTATTGAGGAATTTATTGAGAAGAAACTAATAGGAAGGTAGATGCTTCATCGTTGCAGGATTACAATAGAGGTCAATTAGATTTCTTTGGGAAAGGAGAGCTTATTAAAAGGAACATTACTCAAGAATAAATTTGTAAAATATCTTCCTTTTCTTCAAGATCTGATACTACTACTTTTAACTTTTTAAATAACTGTGAAGCGGTTTTTATAAACTTCACTTTAAAAATAAGCAAAAATTTAAAAAGATTAAGGTACTTGCCTAAGAAGAAAGAACTATTATATGGACAAAATAGTATTTAAATCCAGTTTTTTGTAGTCAAAATTCATTTGTTTCTTTCACAGTACAAGTTTAATTGATATTATACATTTTCAGGGTTTTTCATAGTCTTCAAATTCATCTTCTTAGTAGATTCATAATACTCTATTGATAGTTCTAGAATAACAATTAGGAAAAAATGTAATATAAAAAATAGAATTTGTGTATATTTACCCTAAAATTACAACTACATGAAAAAATTCTAGATAGAAACACTGAATAATGAAAATAGAATCTTTTGTAAGTAGCATCTCAGGTAGTTTGATTCTCCCTCTTTGGCTTCTATTAATTTTTGGTTTTGCTATTGTCTTATTGTTATTTTGTCATAAAGTTGTTTTTGTAAGAAATAGCAATATGAAGCAGACACTGGAACTTTGTTATTTCAGAATCACTTTTACTCCCCTATTTCATAGTTCCAGAAAATTATACTCACTTTGGGAGGGAAAGAAAGAACTGTAGGTATTGAAATGCTTTATATCAACTGCATACTCTTCATAGACAATTTTTGGTTCCCCAAAGTTCAGCTTATCATTTTCTCTATAAGAGCCAAAGCAAAAGAGTTACAGTTTCTTCCCTGAGGTGTTAATTTCATCTGAGTGTGATATTCCAGGTGCTGTGGATTGGTAGAGGATTGTGTGTAAGTAACAAGCATCAGACAATAGGGCACTTTCTTTGGATAAAGCCCCATGATATAAATCCTAACAACACTGCACTGTGGAGAAACAAAGAGGCCAACACAAAAGTAAAAATTTGCTTCAAGAAAAGGCAAAATATATTTCTCCATGGAGTATTTACAGTTTTCATTTCTAAATAGGGAAGAATCTATGGGAACTGGGCTTTCACACAGTGGAAGCAGCCAAACAAAGCTCATCTCTCAAGTTCCTTTTGATATATTTGGCAAAATTGATGTGTTATCCTAAGGAGTAGGGAGGTATATTAAAGGAGAAGAAGGACAAAATAAATAATAAACTTGTGGTCTGTGTAACTTGGTAATTTCAGAGGAATCAGCATCTTTCTGATTTTACATTGCTGTAAGATTATCTCTAGGACCTGGGCACTAAGTCACTGCCATATAGGCCTGTGATGGGCACCCACCTGCTGACCCTCTTCCCTAGTTACCACTGACATCATTCTTGGTGATTCCCTTTATTCTTTCAACATGTATTTGAAGGCTCATGTGCTGCTAAGTGTAGAGACAAGCATTGGGATAGTTAACACATTTATGGCACCTATAATCGATTTAGGACACAGAAATTCATCAGACAAATCATAAAAATATATATAAGTATAATTGATAGGTACCACAATGATATTAGCTTCTAAAACAAAACAACCCTCATAGTTTTAACAAGGGCAATGTTCAGCTGAGTGGACCTGACCATGATCCCAAGGAAGGCACAATTGAAGGGAAGCTAAAGGATGAGTCAACATTAACTCAATGAGGAGAAGGGCACAACTGGGCACAGAGAGGAAAGCAGGTACCAGGGCCTTCTGTAAGGAAGGAATACATTCCTGCAGGCAGGTCAGGGTGGAGAAAGGGAACCAGACGGTGGGTGCCAGACCACATGGAACATTGAGAAGCATGGGAATGGTTTTGCCTTTATCCTAAGAATGATAGGAAACTGTGGAAGGGTTTTATCCCTAGATTTAGGTTTTATAAAACTTATTCTGGGGGCCAGGAATTTAACTCAGTGGTTCTGGCACCTGCCTTGGAAGCACAAGGTCTGGAGTTTGATTCCCGGAAACCACATACCACAATGTCAGGCGTGGTGGCTCATGCCTGTAATCCCAGCCCTCGGGAGGCAGAGGCAGGAGGATTGCTGAGTTCAAGGCTTGCCTGGGCTACACAGTGAGCTCAGGACCAGCCTGAACTACAAAGCAGGACCCTGTCTCAAGAAAACAAAAACAAAAAAACCCACAAAACTTATTCTGGTTTCAGTGTAGAGAATGGTTCATAGGACAGTAAAAAGTTCCTGGTCTGTTAGTTTTCCAGGCAAGAAATAATGATGGCTTATACCAGTGTGGAGATGGACACAGAAATGTAGAGGTTCATGAAGAACTAGGGTTACTGCATAAAAACTGAGTTACTGCATAAAAACTGAAACACAACACATCAGATATAGAAAAGATTTTTCTGCCAAATATCTGTTGGATAGATAATTGGAGGAAAAGATACTGGAGGTGGATACCATGGCTTGACTAGTTTAACTTCTAACCCAACTTCCCTTCGTGTTCCTTCCTAAATCCTAGAGAGGCTAGAATGATGAGAATTGCAGCCAGATTTGTAGCCAGATTTGCTGCAAGTCACCCTTACAGCAAGATTTGCACATAGGGTTTAGAATGTACTAGTCAGATGCATTTACGCAAAACATAAATTTGGAAATGAGATTACAAAAGAGAACAACTCCAAGGCATACATTTTGCTGGTGTGGTTTAGAACAGGGTGTGATCCTGGCAGTTCTGCCAAAGTTTTGTGATTTGACAGACTCCTGATAGGACGGAAGCAGCAGGAACCTTAGCAGCCCAGGGTGGCAGTTCCTAGCACATAAAAGCTTACTATAGGTTGGCTGTCATGATTTATATCTGCTGTATTTATAGCAGGTAAAATATAGGTTGCACATGTGCTCTAGAGTTCATACAGATAATGAAATGCTTAGGCAGATTTCTGAGGTAGTTCAGTCTTGCAGGAAATACCGTTTCATGGTTTAATGCATATGACTATGTATATGATATTGAGATCCTGCTACTGTTTTAATTTTAAACATGCTTCTATGGTATATTCACTAATGCATTTTTTTTTTTGAGACAGGGTCTTGCTTTGTAGTTCATGCTGGCTCTGAGCTCACTGTGTAGCCCAGGCAAGCCTCGAACTCAGCAATCCTATTGCCTCTGCCCCCTGAGTTCTGGGAATACAGGGGTGAGCCACCATGCCTGGCACTGTATTATGTGGTTACTGGGGATCCAACCAGGGACCTTGCACTTATTAGGAAGATGCCAGAACCACTGAGCTAAATCTCTGGCCCCAGGTATAATACACTTTAAAAACTGGTTCTGTCAAATGCTTGGGAGGAAGCCGTTCTATTGTTCCTCAAGGTGGGTAATCTAGAACATCCTAGAAATATGAAACATCTGATAAAAAATGACTCATTTAGAAACAGAAAGAGTTGTGGCCTTTTGTTGCACTGATAGTATTATTTACATTAAACAGGGAATATATCTGAACTAGGAAAACTAACAATGTGTCAACTTCCTCTGTAAGGATAACTTTACTGTAATAAACATATTTTTGATCAAAAAGTTTAAAATATCAAGAAAACATGCAGGAAGTGACTCTGTTCTGAATTCTTAAAATAATCTGTGTCTTTTCTGAACAGTTTTTTTGGTACCATTCATGGGACTTTTCCATTTTTTATCTTGTACTGTAGTTATTTATATCCATGTTTGATCAACTCTATAGATAACACTGCAAAAGCAATGAAGGTGGGAACACTCACTGATTCATTCATCTTATCTTTTTTTTCTTTTGTATGTGTGTGTGTTGAGGACCAAATCCAGAGCCTTAAGCTTGCCTTGCAAGCACTCTACCATTAAGCTAAATCCCCAGCTCTTAGCTTTGTATCTTTTTAACTGCCTGCTAAGAATGGTTCCCTGCAAAGCTGGTAGTCAATCTATATTTAATCAAGAAATTAATGAATTCCTGCACAGTCCTTGTCATGCACTAACACTTCAGAAAGCCTGCTAAGAGGATGCTCCTGTGGTCTAGAATAGTTTGATTCGTTTTTCTAGCCTAAAGTGAAGGAAGGAGATGAGTGGGAGTATACAGGACAGGAGGTGGCATAGCTCCAAACAAATGTTTTCTCCACTTCTCTGAGACAATGTGTATGGCATAAAAGGGGAAGGAGAGGGAAGAGAGAGGGAAGGAGACCCAGCCTCTGGGCTGTCTGACTGTGGTCAAGATGTTAGAAGTCTCCGGGCTTTGGTCTCCCATCCCTCTGTAACAGGGGTTGATGAAATGATGAACTGCAATTCCTTTTTTTTGGGTGGGGGGAAGACATGGTCCTGCTTTGTAGTTCAGGCTGGCTCTGAGCTCACTATGGAGCCCAGGCAAGCCTGGAGCTCAGCAATCCTCCTGCCTCTGCCTCCCGAGTGCTCAGATTACAGCATTCAGGCATTGTGGTATATGGTACTGATTGCAAGCCCAGTTTGTTGTATGTGGTCACCGGGGATCAAACCAGGGACCTTGCACTTGCCAGGCAGGCACTGGAACCACTGAGCTAAATCTCTGGCCCTGCAGTTCCTTTTTATTTGTAATCACAATTCTAGAATACTCTGAAGGCATTCTGGTCTGGGAATGTCACTTCACCAGCCTCTCACAGATCTATCAGAGAGGCCTTGTGCAGCATGGAGTTAAGGATTCTGAAGCCCTACTGAACTCAGTGAGAAAGTGAGAAATTTAGCCTTGACTTAATAATGTTTTCTGCCATGAGGCAGAGAACAGAGTAGCAGCAAATAAACCAAGCTATGCTATCCCTCATCCAGCCCAATCCTTTCCTCACAGGACAAAAATGAGAACAGAAGCTCATGTTTAAACTTACTACGTACTTGGCACTGACAAACTGCTTTTACAGTTGTATTTACCCTTGAGACAATTTAAAGAAGTTGGCATTATTAAGAATCTCTTTACCGATGAGGTTTAGGGAAGTGAAATTTGCCTGAGGACATTCCAGAAATCCATATCCTTATGCGCTTTATTACACTACCTCCTAATTTGTGGGTATTTGCTCTGTGCTAGTTGTTTCCATCCAGGGATAATTTTGCCCTTCAGAAGACAAAAGTCTGGAAACTTTCTGGTTGCTACTGTTGGGGATGAGAAGGTGTAGAGGGCGCTCTGGTTGTGGTAGGGGCAGGGGCTAAATATGCTAAATGTGCACACAGTCGCTCACAACAAAGAATGATCAGCTCCCAGCTATCCACAGTGCTGAGACTGAGAACTCTGTACTAGACGCTGTGGCAGTTGTTTTCAAACAGATGATCAATCTCTGGCAGCTCAGTAGGTACAGTTACTATCTCCATTTTCAGAGTAGGAAAGGTGATCCCGATTTCAGAATCAAGAAGGAGTCTTATCAAGACAGGAATTCAGGTAGTCACATTCTAGATGCCTGCAGAGTTCTCCACCTACATTCCAATATGATTAGTTCTTTTATGACCGAAGCATGCAAACTCAAGCAGCACATGCTCACCTATTTGAAATTTCAAAAATTAAAAACACTAGGACCACTAAAATAATTTCTACTATTGTGGGCATGTCTGTGAAGACAAACAATATTATCTCCACAATTCAAGAAGAGGAGCTCTAGAAATTCTTATTATGGATTTTTTTTTTTTTTACTGGTTTTCCTCTAGTAGACATTCAGATTGTTTCTTTACAGAAAACTCAGGAGAAAGCTAATTTTAGGACATTAACAAGCCTTTTCAAGAATAGTTAGCTCTGCGTGGGTTTCAACTTTTTTCCTTTTGATTGTAGGAGAGAGAGCCTGGAAGCTTATTTAGGAGAAGAGGAAATGAAACTATGAAAAGACACAGTAAGATTCTTCTTTTTTCAGACCAGGCACAATCTGAATATGAATAACTTTCTCATCCTGTCCAATTATGTATGAGTAGGGACACACGCACACACACACACACACACACACACACACACGCCATTTGGAAAATATTGAAGAAAAGGCCAAGAACAGGATGATAGTTTAAACAATAAAGCCCTATAATACCAGCTACTTTGGAGGTTGAGGCAGGAGAATGACAAGTTAGAGGTTTTCTTGGACAATTTATTGAGAATTTGTCTCAAAATAAAATATAAAGGGGCAAGGGATGTAGCTCAGTGGTGGAGTGTGCTGGGTTCAAATCCCAGTGGTGCAGAAGAAAAAAAGGCTCTATGCAAGTAAATTCCTGTCTGATTTAAGAGTTGTCTCTCCCAGAAAAACTATAGCTGACAAAGCAGAGTGATGGTGGAGGTGGAGCGAGAGAAAAGAAGGAAACTGGCTTGAGTAGGGTGGAGTGGGGAGAGAGTGAGGAAGACAGAGTGAGCCTCTGTGAAACTAATGGAAAGAGAAGGGAAAGTGGGAGAGCAAAGTATGTGAGTAGCTCAGGCAGACGGGCTGGGTGGGCAAGGTGTCTCCTGAAATTCGGGATGAGTGGTTTACACACCTTTCAGACACTGGTATGCATCAGTTGTGTGTGTGTGTGTGTGTGTGTGTCGGCGTGGGGTGTGATTTCAGAATCTCTAAAGGGTCCTTCAATTTGCAGTCTTTAACACAGTGTGGCCAGCACGACAGTCAGTTTGCTCTGCAGCAACTCGGGATCCTCCCACCCCGCCTGCCGCCTGCCGCCTGCCAGGGCCAGAGCAGATACTGCCTTGGCAAATGAATGAAATGCTGCTGGCACAGCTGCGGGAAGAGCCTCAGAAATTGAGCTCTATGAGTGCTCATCCTCTTCCCACCAGCTGCAGAGAACGCATTTCCAGTAATTAAAGTGATCCTGGACTATCAGTAGCTTGCATTCAATCTAGGCGTGTAACCTCAAAGGAGGCCGGAGGAGCAGGCGGGCAGGCAAGTGGGACGCAACTCTCCGTCTATGCAGGAGCTTCTGGACTTGAAATGCAACCACACTGTCTCCCTATCCCGCCGTCCACGGGAACTGCAGGCTCGAGGCGACCCCTTTCTTCTCCTCCTCCGGCCCTGGGTCCCAGGCACGAATCTGCACGACAGGTTCGAGAGCGGCGCACACCCATTCTGTCCCTCAGCGCAGCGTCCTAACACTTCCCTCCACGCGTCCTCCCCATTTCTCCACCTCCTTGAAACAGTCTGACTTTTCCGAGAGCCCAAGATTTCTTGGCCTGTTCCGTACAAGTGAGTCTTGGAACCGTCTTTAACTCTTTCCGCGCCGCCCTCATTTCTTTTCCTGGCGCGGAACGCTATCCGACTAACATTTATTGAGCGTCTAACCCAGGCCTCCGGGAGCCACGCCCAGCCTCACTGCGACCTTCTAGACCCTCCAATCTCCCTACCTGTCCTAACAGTGATCCTAACTCTCCAGGGGTTTCACTAAATCCACCGGCTTCCGAGGGCATAGCCCCACCTTCTTTACAGAGATGGTTCCTGATTGGTGGAAGTGGCGGTCACTCCGCTCCTTCTCCACGTGGCTCCGCCCCTCGGCAGACGCAGGCTCCTGTCCGCCCCGCCCCTCGCCTCACGACTCCTGCTAATCCTGGCTGCGCGCGCGAAGTTGTGGACAAAGTACTGGAGACGGACGCGGTCGAGGCGCGGACAACCGCTCCGGTTCGGAGGACCCCGGCGGCCACTGCGCGGCGCGAACGCCGAGCCCTCTTCCGTCGGCGAGCGGAGGTCCGCGCCCGTGCTGCCCGCTTGGAACTGTGCTGTGGGCTCGGCGGGGCGGGAGAAGCCGGCGTCCTCTTCTTCCCGGGCTGCGCGAACCCGGGGCCGGCGCCGGGACCTGGGCTGCGTCCCCGGCGGCGGGACGCGTAGGTAAGCGCGGGTCGCGCGCCCGAGAGGTGCTGGGCGCCGGGGACTTCGGAGGCAACGGGCTCGAAGGGCTGCAATTTCGAGCGGCGCTGCCATTCCCCGTCGTCCGGGAAAGAGCTGGCCGCTGGGCAGCCCTGAGCCGGAGCTCACCCTTGCTGTCGGCTGCAGCCCCGGGGAGGACGGACCGGGTGCTGCCCGCTCCGGTGGTGTGTCCCCCGAGGGACAGCCTGGCCCGGTGGACGGCGAGCGGCAGCCGGGCTGAGCGTCCTGGGCGCGGGTGCCTGAGTTCGCGGTGTGGCGGAGCTGTCTCTGGGCCGCGAGCTTCGTGTCGGTCCAGACGCCCAGGAGCCCTGCGAACTTGGGCCAGGCGGAGGCTTCACCACATCCGCATCCAGTCAGACCCCAGCGCTGCTGGGCCCCGCGGGCGCTTTGCCTGCCCTACTCCCCACCCGGCCTGCTCGCTCCGGGGTGCCCGGGCTGGGGCCGAGGACGCCTGCCCTCTCGCGGTTCCCTGGGAGCGTTTGCAGCCTCAGGAGTCGCTGTGGCCCTGTCGTGCGCCGTCCGGATACTTCTTAAAATAGGGCGTGCCGTCCTGACTGGTTACTGAAGGGCTGTTGAAGTCATCGCTTTCTGTGGGCCTGGGAACTGCCTTGAGGCGCTGCAGTCAGTCCCCACAGACGTCACACTGGCCCCTGGGTTTTGATTACAGATATGGAGACCTTTAGAAATATCTAATCTACAACTGCAAAACAGATACTTCCAGAAACAGGTAAAGGCATAGTTGTGGCTTCTCCTCCCAAACGTCATAGAAAGTAAGGTCCCCTTTCTGGCCAAGGGAGACCAGTCAGGTCGGCCAACTCCACACTACAGTTTGCTGCTGGACACAGCACTTCTTTCTCCCTGGGAGAAAATAGTCTGAAATAGTCTCAGTTTATTCACTCTTTGCTTTCCCCCACCAAATTGTAAATTCCAGGAGAGCAGAGACTTGCCTTGCCTTGTTCATTTCTTAACAAGATTCTCAAGTCGTGAACAGTGCTGACACATAGTAGGTTTGCAAGACACACTTATGGAATGAATAAATGAAAACAAATATCAAGAATGGTGATTTTATAGCTGGTTTTGATTTCATCTTTATTTTTTTAGATTGGGAAAGTTAACAAGTAGTAATAACTACAAATGAGGAGCACTACTAACCACCAAGACGTGTGCTAGTACAGATTACCTTATCACACATTACAGTAGCCTATTGAAATAGGCACTTTTAGGCAGATGGGAGTGTAAGGTTCCAGCAGGTAGACTGGTTTTCTCAAGGTACTCTAGTGGGTCTAGGATTCCAGCTCATTTTTATTTTGTGGTGCTGGACTACTTCCAAGAAACTAAAATTTAGTTTGTACCATTACAACCAGTAGACATTTAGCTTTATTTGTAACAAAGCTGTTCCTCAGCCAAAAAATGTGTTTTATTATTGAGCTATATTTTCAATAATAGCTAACAGTTATGTTGCGGTCCATATTCTAGTATGCTGCCATAGGCCATGTTATCCCTTAATCTTCACCATTTTTTTTTTTTTTTTTCTTTTTTGGAGACAGGGTCTTGCTTTGTAGTTCAGGCTGGCCCTGAGCTCACTATGGTGCCCAGGCAAGCCGCCGCGAACTCAGCAATCCTCCCCTCTCTGCCTCCCGAGTGCTGGGATTACAGGCATGAACCACCACGCCCAGCATTATATGTGGTAACCGGGGATCGAACTCAGGTCCTTACGCTTGCAAGGCAGGCGCCGGAACCACTGAGCTAACCCTCCGGCCCCTGTTTTTTGTTTTTTGAGACAGGGTCTCGCTTTGTAGTTCTGGCTGGCTCTGAGCGCACTATGTAGTCCAGGCAAACCTCGAACTCAGCAATCCTCCTGTCTCTGCCTCCTGAGTGCTGGGATTACAGGCGTGAGCTACCACGCCCGGCATCTTCACCATTTTGATAGGCAGTGCTATGAAACTATCTTCATTTCTGGGTTGAAGAAATAATTTAGGCTTCGGGATTTTCCCCAGAGTCCATTGTAAACTGCTGAGCTGGATTTTATTAGTCTTTCCAATTCTACACTCTGTTGCCTCACTGGTTAGATGCTAACTCATAATGATAGACCCTAGTGAAACAATGTATTAAAACTGTCAAGGGCTGGGCATGGTGGCTCACGCCTGTAATCCCAGCACTTGGGAGGCAGAGACAGGAGGATTGCTGAGTTCGAAATTTGCCTGGGCTACATAGTAAGCTCAGGGCCAGCCTGAACTGCAAAACGAGACCCTGTCTCAAAAAAAAAAAAAAAAAAAAAAAAAAAAAGAAACACTGTTAGCTGGGCGTGGTGGCTCACGCCTGTAATCCCAGCACTCGGGAGGCAGAGACAGGAGGATTGCTGAGTTCGAGGCTTGCCTGGGCTACATAGTGAGCTCAGAGCTAGCCTGAACTACAAAGCTAGACCCTGGCTCAAAAAAAAAAACAACAAAAAACCCCAAAAAACAACAAAAAAAAACCCCCCAAAAAACACTGTCGAGGTTGGGCTATAAACCTTCTGATGCCAGTATCAGATGTCTAAGTGTTCTGGTTTCAGAATTGTTGAAACTGACTACCATTGATTTTTGTGGTTGAGTGTTTGGTTTTGTGGGATGGATTGTAGGCTTTTAATAAGGGAGGAAGGAAATCTTCATTTCATCTCAATCTAAAGAGCGATGAGATTGGTTTTACCCGCTGTGGTAAATAAACTTTGAACAATGCTGCTCAATACCTCTTAAGAAAAGTGCTGCAGGGCCGGAGGGTTAGCTCAGTGGTTCCGGCGCCTGCCTCGCAAGCGTAAGGACCTGAGTTTGATCCCCGGTTACCACATATAATGCTGGGCGTGGTGGCTCACGCCTGTAATCCCAGCACT
>PVIC010026800.1:0-24294 GCA_004025085.1 Thryonomys swinderianus
TTCAATCTTCCTGCCTCAGCCTCCTGAGTAGCTTGGGTACCAGGCAGACACTACCACGTCCGGCTGTGGTCTTTCTCTGAGCAGCAGCTATGCCCTAGTCTCCCTTCTCTGGGTCAACTCGCCCTGAGCCACCCCCACTCCCCAACCTCTGCCCATCACTGGTGGAGAAGGATGGCACCTTCCCAGGGACAATGCGTGTGACTCAAGCAAGAGGGGACCCAGGGGCCAGAGATTTAGCTCAGTGGCTCCGGCACCTGCCTTGCAAATGCAAGGTCCTGAGTTCCGATCCCGGTAACCATATACAATGCTGGGCGTGGTGACTCACACCTACCAGCAATCAATATCGAATACCACAGTGCCGGGCGTGGTGGCTCACGCCTGTCATCCCAGCACTCGGGAGGCAGAGACAGGAGGATTGCTGAGTTCGAGGCTTGCCTGGGCTACATAGTGAGCTCAGGGCCAGCCTGAACTACAAAGCAAGACCCTGTCTCAAAAAAAAAAAAAAGAGGGGACCCAGGACCTGTTGTCAGCGCAGGACAAGAAAGAGGGTAGAGGTCCAGCCCCTGACAGCGCTCCCACCTCTAGGTGGGGGTGCAGGAGCGCAGAGGATGACACCCCGCCCCCAGTGGGCCCCGCCACGCCCACCTTCAGCAGCGGAGGCCGAGCCCTGGGAGGCGGAGGCGGCCTGGGTCTGCTCGTAGATGGACAGCAGGGCCTCGTCCTCCACAGCGAAGTACACGGGGACAATGGTCTCCATGGCCAGCATCTCGGGCTCGATCTCCATGAATTGCTACGGAAAAGGGCGCTTAGGTCGTTTCTGACAGGGCAGCCCCTGCTCTTTCTCCTCTGCAGACCCCCCTTTCTGTGGGGGTCCCCTAGGCACTGTGCACCCCGGGGCCGGGTAGCATCCCTGGCCTCCACCCGTTCCGGCCAGGAGCTCCTCCCAGGACGACCTCGGGGAGGAGGCAAACGGGCATCCCACCTCCACAGCAGAGGGGTCAGAGAGGCGAAGCGCTCTGCCCAAGGTCACACAGCAGACTCGGCATCCAGCCCAGGGGCACCGCTCACCCGGACGACGTCCTGGGGCACAGCGGCCATGGCCCGCGGCAGGATGATGACCACAGCGCCCGCCGACTGCCGCAGCGCCTTCTGGTACTGCGCGTAGGAGAAGTCGGCCAGCCGCATGAGCACGCAGCGGCGGCTCAGCACGTCCGCGTCCACTGTCCGCGCCTCTGTGTTGAGCACTGCGTTCCGTGTGCCTGTGGGACAGTCAGGGTCACCTCGGGCGAACGCGGCCTGCAGCGCGGCCTGCACGGACACCTCCCACACCCCACCCACGCACCCCGCCAGCCGCCGGGGCCTGTGGCGAGCCCCCAGCCTGACCTTCTGAGGCAGAAAGTGCCCCAGGGCATCCCCGCACAGCCACAGCCCCATCTAAGCTTCTCCCTGAACCGGGCCCGGACAATGTCCACGCTCTGGCCGCAGCCCCACCAGGCTGGGACCTGCGTTCCTGGGGTGACCCCAGCATGGCTGTGCTCTGAGGCAACTTTTTCTTTCTCCAGGTCTGAGGCATGAATCCAGGGTCTCTGCACTGGGCTTCATGCCAGCCTTTATTTTTTGAGACTGGGTCTCAGTAAGCTACTCTGTTGCCCAGGTGGGGCTCAGACTTGTGATGCTCCTGCCTCAGCCTCCTGAGTACCTGGGATGACAGGACCCAGGACCCACGGTCAGCGTGAGACAGGACACCTCCACAGGCAGAGAGATCAGAGAGGCAAAGCGCTCTGCCCAAGGTCACACAGCAGATTCCACATCTAGCCCAGGGGTACAGACTGCGGCAGCCGGATCTGCCTGCACTGTGCCCGGCCCTCGTGCTACAGCAGTGATGCCCAAGCTTTTTGGGACCAGGGACTGGTTTCACGGGAGACAGTTTTCCTATAGACAGGGAGGCCTTAGTTGCCCTCCTGTCTTAGCACCGGCCTGAGTACATGGCGATTCCATGCCCGCTGGCATCCCCACAGAGGCTCTCGGGACACGGCATCAGATTCTTAGGAGAACACAACCTCAGTCCCAGGTGAGCCTGCACCGCAGGGTGACATCGGGCCCCAGGGCCAGCCCCTCGGCCATGTTTCCCACAGGGCCCTGGCGGCAGCAGGCGGGGGCGGCGAGGAGACGGACCTCTGCCCCTCACACACTGCAGGTCCCCTCTGGACAGAGCAGGGGCAGAGCGACAGGGAAGGCACCACCCACACTCTGGCTCTGGCTCTGAAGGAGACACGAGGTCAGGGAGCCACCAGGCATCTGGCCCTGTGCTGAGGCTGACCCCCGGTGTCACAAGGACTTCCCAGCATCCCCAAGGGGGCTCACTGTGTGAGCCCCCACTTCCGGGGCCCAGCAGGCAGCTTCCTGTGAGAGTTAGTCTCACAGGAGAAGCCTAGAACCAGCTACTCTTCCACAGGGGACCCATCCACCTGAGAATCAAGGCACTGTGGGGTGCACCCCCAGATGGCACCCAGCTTAGCAATGCTGCACGCCAACCTAGGCCCTGTCAGGCAGTTCCAGGGCAGCTCAGGGGCCACCCAGTGACATCGCCCAAGTGTCACAGGTCTTACTGTCTGTGGCAGACAGCCAAGGTGGGACAACGTGGCCCCAGCCCCAGGCCCTCAAGGGAACCACTTGCGTGAGGACACAGAAACAGGGTCATGGCAGGGAGGTGGCACTGGTCACTCTGACACCTTCCTGGTCCCAGAGCTCAGGCCTGGCACATGTGACCTTGTCTCTGTTTTCCAACAACAATGACAGAGGTCAGTGGGAAGGGGAACAGATCAGTCCGGTGGAAAGGGACAGTGGCAAGGACCCAGGACAGAGAGACCACAGCTCTGGTGTTCTTGGCTTCCCACAAGTGGCTCAGATGCCACCTCATCCACAAATGTCACTGCTGGACCTACTGTGTGCCTCCCGAAGGGCCTGAGCACTGAAGGGCAGGGCTGCGACCCACCTGTCCTGGAGAGGATGGTGGGCTCAAGGGACCCATTCAGATGCAGGCAGCCACCTCGGGGTCCCCTGATGTCACTCCCCCTTGTTAGGGTGAGGACCACCCCATCCGACTCCCTGGCCTTAGCACCAGTGGGGGTGCCAACACTCCTCCACATCCAGCTGCCCAGCACAGAGGCTCCTGATGGCCCACCTCCCTGAGGGGGGGTCTGTCCTTCCCTGGGGGGCCACTAGAGCTGGGACAGGGGGTCGCGAGCTGCTTCGAACACAGCCCTCTGCAAGTGCTGACATCAGTGCCCGTCCCAAACCCTGGCTCTGGACGAACAGATGTCACAAAGGTGAGCAAAGCACCTGGACACATGCTGGCACTTCCCCTAACAGATGGGACCAGCAAACATCTCCAGCAGGGTGAGCGGGTTGTGAAAGCGGGAGAGGTGGGGGGCGTGGCCACGCGCCAGTAAAACTCTACTGACAGCTGCCGCTGGAGGGCAGGATGGGGCTCCCCAGGGCGTGAAAAGCGGGACAGCTTCCCAGCTCCTGGGCTCCCCCAGTCCTAACTCGGACCAGACCCCCAGTGGGGCAGGGTGTAAGTGGCCAGCACTCAACACCAAAGGACATGCTGGACCCTCAACCAATAACGTGGGGAGAAGCCACAGAGGAAGGAGGGACAAGTCCCTTAGCAGAACACCTCAAACTTGTACCAGCCCCACCTGCACCTCCCTTTCCTGCCCGCTTGCTGTGTTTCTCAACGGGACCTGTAGGAAGTTGGGTAAGGAGCACCCCCCAGCAAGGGCTGGGTTGGGGTGCAGCTGGAGGTGGAGAGCCCCAGGGCAGGCACTGAAAACACCAGGAAAGTGACTTATGGCCCAGTGTCTCGCCTCACCCTGCCCCAGCACATAGGCGGTGTCTCAAGGGAGCTGGACTTTTGCTTCCTCAGGTGACAGATACAGGTGGCCCCCTCTGGCACCCCATGAGGCCAGTGCTTCTGGGTTTCCCATCAAGGACAATGAAAAAAGGATCAGGCAGGGGGGCCGTGGGAGCAGAGAGCAAAGAGTTGGAATGATACAAATCCCGGATGGATTGAGACAAAGTCCCACAAACTACCTGGGCAGCCAAAGGGGAAAGGAAAGGGGACATCAGCTGCCTGCCGGCCACAACCTGGCCCACACCAGGTGCCACAGGCAGCCTGGGGGTACAGAGATGGTAGGTGGCCAACTGGAGGTCCGGGGGCGGTGACCAGAGAACCAGGTCACCACAGCTCAGGAAGTTGGCCTTCCCCATCAGATTACTCTGGAAAGAGTCCCAGAGCTCTTGAGCTGCGCTGCCCTGTTTGGTACCCATTAGTGACACACTGTGGCTTGGACTTGCTACAGTCAAACAGCTCTAAATTCTGTCCTTCAGCTGCCAGCAGCTCTCAAGTGGCATCGGGAAAACACAGAACACACAATGTGGTTGTCGAATCTACTGGACGGCACTAGCGGATCCCTCCCACCCCAAAGGTGCCAACCAGCTGGCTACAAAGCGCTCAGGACACAGGACTCCTGGCCCCTGCCACCATCCCTTACACTATCGTTCTAATCCAGGGTCCTCCCTCCTTAGAGCCAGATGTTTTCCATGGGGCATTATGGGCACTGCAGGGTGCTGAGCAGCGACCCTGGGCTCCACTCCCCCAGTGCTACAACTCCTCTAGCTGTAGCAATCTCACCTGTCCCCAGACACGACCCAGTGTGACCTGAGCTGACAACCATTGCTCTAGAACAACCCAATTCTGGGCAAAACGGAATTGGAGGGACAATCAGGATCCATCCAGATACCGGTTCCCTAACAGCCTGGCCAAAAGCAGCCCTGAACTGGGGAGACCAGATGTCCACAGGGGGATCCTTTACAGGGAGGTCAGAGTTTGAGGTTAGGAACTCACTAGGGCCATGGCAGGAGGAAGACAAACCACAGACCAGAAGCTTCTGAGCAATCAGTCAAGAGACTAAACTTGGAACAGCGTGGTCACTGGGGTCAGCACCAGGACAGGGGCGAGGGCAGGAATCCAGGCCTGGGGAGTCTGGGATGGAAGCTGAGAGGCAGGACCCAAGAGAACCGCGAAATCCCGGGAAGGGGGAGCAGGTGACAATTTGCAGAGAAGGAAGCAGCGAGGAGGCTGAGCCTCGGAGTGTGCGTGTGTCCACGGCGGGATCGAGAGTCGGTCCAAAGGAACCCCAAGTGCGGGCTGGGACAGTGGGCCTGGGGCACAGAGGCCGGCCTGTGTGAGGTCGGGGTGCACAGGATGGGACGCGAGAGGTCGCAGGAGGAAGAGGCAGGCCAGGTCCTGGGTCCCAGGATGCACAGGCCGAGCTGGGTGAGGTCGCGGGGGACGGGATGGGCCGGTGCAGGTGTCGCCGGCGGGAGGGCACGTGGCCGGACGGGGACGCACCGTAGGGCTGGCCCTGCAGGTCGTACTGCTGCATGCGGTACACCGTGAACTCGTGCGCGGCGTCGGCGGCGGGCAGCGGAGGCGCCACGAGCAGCAAGACGGCAGGCAGGAAGACGATGAATCCGAGGGGCAGGCACGATGCCTTCAGCATGTTCTCCAGCACCTCTCCCGCTTCTTCCAGCATTCTGGACGGCGGCACAGGCCGCGCGGAGCGGCAGCGGGGACGCGACGGAGACGGGACGGTGGCGGCGGCAACCTGGGACTCACCTCGGCATGGGCAGTAGCCGGGGTCCTGCGGGCGCCGCGCCGGGCAGTCCTTGTGAGCCTCGGGGTCCTGCGGGCACCGCTGCGAACAACCCTGCGGGCCGCGAGGCCCCACAGAAGTTGTAGTCCCCAAGGTACGCGCGGAGCCATCTGGGAGTTGTAGGCTCACTCTGGACTTCCAAAAAGGAAATTATGGGGAAGACTGACAATGACTACTAAACTAAAATCTTACATAAACTTCAAGCCAGAAAATACAGAGGAGCAAAAAAATACTTTTCACTAGAACTTGATTTAATTCTGTCACTGGCATGGAATGGGGGTGGGAAGCTATGACCTTGCAACCCGGAAGGAAGTAACTAATGAAGGAAAGAGGAAGCGCTCGTCTAGCGCACTCTGTCTCCTGGGAAATGTAGTCCTGTCTTAAAAAAAAAAAAAACACAAAGATTCACGGGAACTGCAGTCTTCAAGGTCTCGGACAAAAATTAAAATTCGCAAGGATTATAGATGTTAAAACTCCTTGCAGACTGAGATCTTAATCTGATTTGTGTATTGATATATCCCCAGACTTCTGAACACAACTCTTGGCACCCCGTAGGTGGGCTGTATGCAATTTTAGGATGAATGAATGAATGGGAAAAAAAAAAAAAAAGAGTAAAAATAATCATGATAGCCCATTGCTAAAGGGATGATGGGATTTGTAGTCTGGAGCCGGGAGCCGGTGCAGGAGCTGGTGGCGCATGTACTGTACTTGTCCTCTTGAGGACACACAGACACTGAAGAATCATTCACTGTTTATGAGAAGTTGAAATTTACTTTTCAGGTGTCCCGTAGTGGTATTTCCTAAATCCACTGTTCTACAGCAATGGTTGTTCTAGAACAATGGTTTCCTAAATCTTATGATCTGACAATCATAAGAGCTCAATAATTCAGGTGCGAGCAATTTATGGAGCAGGAGTAACTTACATTCCCTTGAGCAGAATGGAAGACTGAGACCAAGGGAACAGAAATAAATGACCGGGCCCTCAGTCGGCTGCCTTCAGTCTCCCTGTGAGAAGTAGCGTCTGTTATGTGTAAAAAGCACAGGTTCAAATTCCAAATCCTCCCCTTCACAGCTGGGTGTCCTCACACAAGTGGCTTCACCTCTTTGAGCTTCTGCTTCTTCTTTTGTCAAATATGCAATAAATAACTGCACACCTGTCACCTCAGCACTCTAGGAGGCCGAGGCAGGAAGATCAAAACTTCAAGCCTAGCAACTAAGTGAGGCCCTGTCAAAAAATACAAAGGGGTTCAGAATGTAGCTTCATGTGAAGGTCATGGGTTCAATGTTCAGTACAAAACTGAGAGAAAGAAAGAAAAAAAGGAAAGAAAGAAAAGAAAAAAGATAACCCGGGGACAGTCCCATACACCTGTAATCCCAGCTGTTGGAGGTTAAGGAAGGAAGATCACAAGTATGAGGCCAGCCTGAACTGCATAGCAGAAAGATCCTGTCTCGCCAAGTCCCTAAATTGCCCTTGTGGGGGTTAAAATTGACACCCTCCAGCCTCAACCCCTTTGAGTGCTGGGATGACAGGTGTGAACCACCACACCTGGCTCAAAGTATGGCTTTTAAGAAGGGTAGGGACTGAGTCTGTGTTGTTTATTGTTGTTAACCCTAAACCCTGAATAGGGCCTGAGGGTCACCGGAAGGAAGGAAGGAAGGAAGGAAGGAAGGAAGGAAGGAAGGAAGGAAGGAAGGAAGGAAGGAAGGAAGGAAGGAAAGGAGGAAGGAAGAAGGGAGGGAGGGAAGGAAGAAGGGACGGAAGGAGGAGTTATAAATTTACCCCAACGGAACAGCCCGCCCTCCCAACTCTGAACTTCTCTGGTCCCGAACAGGAGCAGTGATGGAATGATGGGGGTGGGGCAGGATGGAGCGCTGACTCTGGTGCATGCGCTTTTCACCGAGAAGGTTTATTTCCAAATCCTTTCCTCTGGCTCCCAAACCAGGGCTGTGGGTGTGCCAGACACACAGGGGCTGGGGTGCGGCTCAGCGGTGTGCGCTAGTCTGACACAACCGAGACCCTGAGCTCCTTCCCCAGCCCCACAAGACAGAGCAGAGCGCGCTCACCCAGGCGCAGGCGCAGAAAGGGGCCTCGACTTGGCTCAGGGAGGGAGACCAGGCACCGGAGGCTGCTGCCGCAGGTCTCTCTCCCAAACTTGGTTTTTGTTTTATTTTATTTTGGTCTGTACAATGGCGAGATGCACAAGGGTGCGATGGCGC
This sequence comes from Thryonomys swinderianus, assembly GCA_004025085.1. NCBI lineage: Eukaryota > Metazoa > Chordata > Mammalia > Rodentia > Thryonomyidae > Thryonomys > Thryonomys swinderianus. The sequence continues at coordinate 7,938 of PVIC010026800.1, forward strand.
GCACACCTGTGTTCCCAGCGTTGTGGGAGGCTGAGGCAGAATTCCAAGTTCAAACCCAGACTGTACAACTTAGTGACTTAGCAAGACCCTGTCTTTAGATAAAAGATAAAAGCAGCTGGGGAATGGAGCTCAGTGTGAAGGCCCTGGGTTCAAGGCATGAATGGACAGATTACTAGTTCATCTCAGGACGAAAAGCTCTCATTACCCCACAGGGTTGGGGGGGACGGGCCAGTTCACAAGAGCACAGAGACAACCAGAGAGCTTTAGGCCGCCCCAGATTCCTCTCACCCTCAATTCCACCAGGACCCCACCTGCCTCGTGCTGTCCCAGATAAATACACAGGACAGGAACCAAGAAAACAGAAGAAATGAAACAGAGTGGGCCTGGTAGCGCATGCCTGTCATCCTAACATCCCGGGAGGCTGCGGCAGGCGGACTGACGGCTCCAGCCCAGCCTGGGCAACTCAGAAACTCACTGAGACCTTGTTTCAAAATTTAACAGGGCTGGGGATGTAGCTCAGTGTGACCGCCCTATGTTTCATCCCTACTGCTAAAATTTTTTAAACAAATAAATGGGACGTTTGGAGACAGATGTGTGAACAGGGAGAACGCAGAAGGCTGCAGAGGTCTGTGGGATGGGATGGATTCTGCCTCCCGGCCTGAGGAAGATTCGACTCTACCCACACCTTGACCTTGGACTTGACCTCTGGAACCAGGCAAGCACGTGTTTCTCTTGTTGTGGACCCCTGTTCTGTGGGACTTTCTCTCAGCAGCCCTGGGTACCAATACACTGAGAAGCTGAATCTTCAGATGTCACTCATTTTAATGAATTTGAAAAACCACATGGCTGTGGCTATGGGGTCAGACAGCGCAGGAAACGGTCACCACTTCCCCCACCACACAGCTGAGAAATAACGGCTCTGAGCAGCACGGTTCTCCCTCCTAACAGCAGGCGGGTGCCCCCAGGCCCTCATCCCAAGCCCCTGCCCCGCTGGAGAGAGGGAGGTCCTCAGGGCCAGGCTGGCATGGGCTTTGTGTCAGCTACAGGCTGCATTTGAGAGCATCAGCAACCCTTGTCCCAAACCATGGGATGTCATGGCCTGTGGTGACATTGAATGTAAACTAATTCATATTAAATACAATCCATCAGGGAAAATTCAGTCTTCATCTATACCACAGCAAGTGTCTGAGGTACCAGGCAGAGAGGGGGCTGAAGGACCACCAGGGCCCTAAGCTAAAAGGGGACAATACCCTCTAGCCATGATGAGTCCTGCACTGAACCCATTTCACAGATGGGGAAAGTGGTAGCAGTGAGCCTGAAAGGAAATGATGCCATGTGAAATCTCCCTAGAGCAAGAATGCTGGACCTCTTCCTCTCTGCTGGTACCCTAGAGGGAAACAAAAGCCAGAGATCCAAAGGCCACACCTGGGGGAAAGGCCAGGTGTGATGGCACAGGAGGCTGAGGCAGGAGGATCGCTTTCAGTATGAGGCCAGCCTGGGCAACACAGTAAGTTTAAGCCCAGGCTGAATTGTGTGGCAAGACCTTGTTTCAAAAAAGTCCAACCGATACAAAACAGAAAAAGCTAGAGGGGAGGCCATGCTGGATGAAGATGAGAGGGTAGTTACCCAAGGAGGAAGTGAGAAGACAGGCAGATACCAGGGGCTGGTGTGGCTGGCACACACACACACACACGCTAGCAGAGACGGGCTCTCCTTGTGTGATACCCCCAATTCAGACCCCCCTGAGGCACCTATGCAAAACGACCCAAGCCTGGCCCTGCTCACCACCTGTGTATGCTGGCACTGACTGAATGACTGACCGACTGACCACATGGCACGAAGACTTGCACGTCACCGGGGCCTGAAACCCAGAGCCCAACCCTCGCAGCCAGGTGCCTCGCAAAGAGCCTGAGAGGTGCTGGGACTGTCCCCAAGTCCCACAGGAGCCAGGCACCCCAGGGAGACCCCTGGTGGCCCTCGGGCTCTCTCTGTTCGCAGACACACTGCCTGCCGGTCCAAGGTGCCCCCGGGAGGGACCCTGCCAGGACCGCAGCCCCGGGGGCCGTGGGGAGTACTCAACCGCCCTGCCGCGGCCTCACGTGCTCTTGACGCTGGAGACACTGGACAGGGGCTCCCGCATCCTGAAGCTGAGCGACCGGGAGCCCCGAAAGCTGTCCCTGGGCCTGAGTGAGCTGTCGGTGGTGGATGCCCCCGAGTGCACCTCGGCGGCCCTGGCCAGGCAGTCCCCGGGGCCCCGCAGGCCCAGCCGCAGACACCCACAGCAGAGCGAGGCCAGCACGGCGCGGCGCAGCTCGCGGCTGTGGAACGTGTAGATGAGCGGGTTGATGGCCGAGTTGGACACGGCGAGGGCCAGGATCCAGTCCATGCCGCGGAGGTACTCCTGCGCCCACACGTTGGAGCCGAAGACGTCGGCCAGCAGCAGGCCCAGGAGCGGCCCCCAGCACACCACGAAGGCCAACAGGATCATGAGGACGGTGCGTAGCAGCCGCTGGGACTTGGAACGGGCGGACGGGCGCTGGGCCTTCTGCCCGTTGGCACGGACCACCCGGAAGATGGCGCTGTAGAGGACCAGGATGGCAGTCAGGATGGCGGCGAAGACCACCATGCAGAAGAGGATGTAGTCCTTGGCGTAGAGCGGCAGCAGGCTGGAGCAGCGCTCGAAGGCGCACACGCAGTTCCAGCCCAGCAGCGGCAGCAGCCCCAGCAGCGCGGCCAGCAGCCAGCACAGGCCGATGAGGCCGTACACGCGGCCCCGCTTGGTGGCGCGGCTCTCGGCCGTCCGGGGCTGCACCATGGTGGCGAAGCGCTCGCCGGCGGTGAGGAGCAGGCTGAAGGTGGAGGCGGCCAGCGCCATGAAGAGCAGCCCTTCACGCAGGAACCACTGCGCGGGCGCCAGGAGGAAGGTGCGGGTGCCCGAGAGCAGGACGTTGGCCAGGTAGGCGACGCCGGTGAGCAGGTCGCTCAGCGTGATGTTGACCAGGCAGTAGTAGACCCAGCGCCGCGAGCGCATGTGCCTGGTGATGGCCACGAGCACCAGCAGGTTCTCCAGCACCACCAGGCCGCCGGCGGCCACTGACAGCCCGCGCAGCGCGCCCAGGCTGCTGTCCTCGGGGCCCCCGCGCCCCGCCAGCCGGCCCGAGTGGTTGTAGTGCAGGATGATCAGGCGGTTGTGCCCGCCGGCCGCCAGCTGGTAGCAGGCCTCGGGGGGCAGCGGCGGCGGCGGTGGGGACCCGGTGGTGTTCATGACCTTCCCCGGGGACAGACTGAGGGCCCGGGGCTGGCAGGGTGGAGCTGCCTGCCTCGCCTGGCCTTGGTTTCCTGTTGTTTGAAATTTCCTGTTATGTTCAAGGTACCCCCACGGTGGGGGCGAGGGCGGGGAGGGGCACCCCAACGGCTGCTGGCTGTGGGCAGGGGCCGGGACAACGGCTGGGGCAGCCGCCCTCTGCGATGACACAGATGCCTTCCTGGAGAGCAGGAGGGGACCACAGGAGCGCAGGTCACTGGCTGCCACCTGTCTGTGCCACACCTCCCCAGCGAGACACCTGCGCCCAGCCCCAAATCTCCCCCTCCACGCCCACCACCTTCTCCCCAGCGCCTCCCAGCACCCCGTACACAGCAGACGCTCACAAGTGTCCCTGCACACCCAGCAACACCCTGATTTATGCACACTGCAGGGCCAGGTTTGACTTACACAGTCCACTTGTTCACACAAGAGGAAACTGAGGCTCCCAGAGCGAGCCCGCAGGGCCCAGACACCCCTCGGACACCCAGCTGCCAGGTGCATCTCTGGCCTGAGCTCTCCCGGTAGGAGCACAGGGCCCCAGAGGCCGCTGGCCCAGGAGGGAGGTGCACAGGGGAGTGGGGCCGCCCCTCCCCCACGTCCCGGGACACTGGCCAGGGTGACACAGCCTGAGACGGTTGCAGGGAGGAAGAGGAAGAGGCTCAGGCACCCTAGAGTGCCGACTGACCAATGCGTGGTGAGGACGGGGCCTGACCCCACCTGCCCTGGGCCCGGGACCCTGCTGTCCCTACAGAAGGGTTTGGGGTGTGTGACATGGATCTGGTCACGGATTTGGGAGAGACCCAGACTCACAGCAATATCCAGCCCCTCAACCAGGTCCCCACCTGCCCCCTACAACGCGGCCACCCGCTGTTGTGGGCCCTGAGAGGGTGGCCACACAGGTTCCGCCAGCCGCTGTCCCTTCAGGGCACAGGTGTCTCAATGAAAGGGACAGTAGGGGCCAGGGTCCGGAGAAAACAGTGTCCCCTGAAACGTCAGCCGGTCCCACCCACCGCCCCCTTGTTTACCGGGCAGTCGAGGTGGGACGGTGACAGGAAGCTGAGCAATGCCAGTGCCTGGTCACTGGAGGTGACAAAGCAGGTTCCCAGATTTGAGGCTGATCCCAGCCCGGGTCCTGAGCACTTGCCTCACATGTGCAGGGCCCTGGGCTCCGTTGCCAGTGTGATCAGTGTGATGCAGATTGTGAAAAGCAAACCACTACGCCACTGCCTGGAGTGGAGTACTATGCAGTGGTGTAAAAGCATCAAGGAACTCCTCCACCAGGGAAACAGACTCAACGACTCACTCAGTGAGATTTTTTTTTGTTTTTGTGTTTTGTTTTTTGGAAACAGGGTCTTGCTACCTAGTTCGGGTCAGCCTTGAACTCACTATGTAGCCCAGGTTGACCTCAAACTCGTGGCAATCCTCCTGCCTCAGCCTCCAGAGTGTGCCATAACAGGTGTGTGCCACCACAGCTGGATCCTAGGACGTGTTAAGTGGAAAAACTGTGAGTACCAAACACATGTAGTAAACACAGAGTATGGGTACCTGTCTGTGACATAGCGAGACTGTCTCAAAAACAAACCAAAACAAGGGCTGGAGATTTAGCTCAAGTGGTGCGTGCCAAACATGGATGCACAAGGGCCCGAGTTTGATCCCCGGTACCGCAAAAAAAAAAAAAAAATCAGAAAGGAGGGGGCACATGACTGGGGCTAGGAAGGCAGGGATTGATTTCAGGAGCTTCATGGGAGGGTTCTAAAATGAGCCAGAAAGTCTTTGGTAGCAGAAAGTCTAGATGCGCTCAGAGGAGAATGGGAACCTGCCAGGGACACAGAAGGCACCTTAGCCAGGCACCAGGGTGGACTTCTGGCTCCTCCTCAAAGTCACAATGACCCTGAGAAAGAAATATCTGGAATCCTTTCAGGACAGCAAGGCAGCCAGGACACGCAACTGGAGGCACAAAAGAGGACACAATGGCTGTTCCACAAAGGGTCAAGTTCAACCTCCCAGTGTCATTCGAAGAAGGCGTCTCTCCTCCAGGGTGTGTCTGTGCCCCTTGTAGAAGATCAAATAGTTGAATATGCCCGGGGTTGATTCTCCATCCTCTGCCCTGGTCTACTGATTCATAGGTCTGTTTCCATTTCAGTACCATGCTGCTTTATCACGGTATCTTTGTGATATAATTTCAAATCTGAGATTCTGATGCCTCCTGCTGGGCTCTTGTTTCCCAGAATTCCTGTTGCTATTCTGAGTCTCTCCTGGTCCTGGATGAATTTTAAGATTGTTTTCTCTAGCTCTGTGAGGATTGCTGTTTGTATTTTGATAGGGCTTAAGTCTACATGTCAATCTGGGGAAACTGGCCATCCACATCCGTATCTCTCTCCAAAATAAAAAGGATCAAAGGTCTAAATATTAAAACCTGCACAATCTGCTGGGAGATAAAACAGGTAAGACTTTTTGTGGGGGTGTTAAGATAAAGTCTAGCTGGCCTTGAACTCACTGTGTAACCAAGACTGCCCTTGAACTCACAGTCATCTTCCTGCCTCAGCCTCCTGAATGCAGAAATTACAGGACAAATAAGTAAAACTCTTTTTTTTTTTTTTTTTTTTTTTTTTTTTTTTTTTTTTTTTTGTGAGACAGGGTCTCGCTTTGTAGTTCAGGCTGGCCCTGAGCTCACTATGTAGCTCAGGCAGGCCTCGAACTCAGCAATCCTCCTGTCTCTGCCTCCCGAGTGCTGGGATTACAGGCATGAACCACCACGCCCGGCCAAATAAGTAAAACTCTTGAAGACAGGTATAACTAAGGAGTTTCTAAACAGAATCTCAATTGCATAAGAAATAACATCATGACTCAACAAATGGGATATCAAATGAATATACATATCATACACACACACATATTTTTTTTTTACCTGCAATCGAACTCAGGACCTTGTGTTTGTGAAGCAGGTGCAGTTCCACTGAACTAAGTCCCCAGCCCTTGTTTTTGGTTTTGTTTTGTTTTAGAGAAGGTTTCACTATGCAGTTCAGGGTGAACTTGAACTCATTTGTAGCTCAGGCTGGCCTGAAACTTGCAGGGAATAAAGGCAAGAAAAACATCTGGCATGCTCAAGACAGATTTTCTGGCCAGGACTGGAGAGGCCCGGGGATCCCTCAGCCAGTGGCACCCACTGGTGTGGATTTCACTGGGCACTCGGCGTTCAACCAGTGTGCCTTTTAGAACTTGTGGTGCTGTATTCTGTATGCTTCTCCAAGATCTTTGTGAGCCGATGTTGGGTGGATCTCATTTAATGGCACTGCAGGGGCAGAGGACAGCTGGAAGAATGAACAGGTGCGGCCATGTGCCAATAAAACTTTATTCACAAAAGCAGGCTAAGAGTAGGACTGGGCCCCTACAATCCTTGTCACGTCCCACATGGGGGATGTACAGAATCTGTTTTAATCACTTTGCAACTTCTGAAGATCTAGAATATTTTCAAAATTAAAAAACAGGGGAACCCAGATGTGGCACTGCCCACCTGTCATCCCAGCACTTGGGTGGATGAGGCAGGAACACTGCCAGGAGTTCAAGGCTCAGCCTGGAGTACCAAGTGAATTCAAGGCCAGCCTGAACTACACAGTAAGATGAAAGAAAGAAAGAAAGTAAATAAATAAATAAATAAATAAAGGGATAAGAAAAATATACTGCTTAAGCCATGTTGACAGAATCTACACAGGACCTCTGTGGTCTTTGTCCTTCAAATGCAGTCTCAACTGACCATGATGGAAACATTAAGTAAGTCCCTAGGGAGATTTCTTAGGGAAAGAGCCTGAGGATTGAACCCAGGGTCTTTCACATGGAGCTACATAGCCAGCCCTTTATATGTATCTATCTCTATCTCTATATCTATATAGAGAAATATAGATATATGAGAGAGAATCTCGTTACATCATTCAGGCCAGACCTGAACTTTCGATCCTCCTGCCTCCGCCTCCCCAGAGCTAGAATGACAGGGGTGCACCACCATAGCCGGCTCAAACTTTGATTTCTTCCTGAAAATCACCGCCACCTGACAGATCCCCGGGTGCTGCAACCACACAAATGGCCGGATAAGAAATGGAACCTTTTCTCCTCTGGATAGATGTTCCCCTCCCCCGCACCTCTGCGCCTACCCAGGTAACCGGAAAAGAGAATGGGATGGGGGAGGGAGAACGGGAGGCTGGGGACACCAGTCCTAAGAAACCACAGGTCTCTGTATCCTTTCTTTAATGTCCACCTCGAAAGGCGAGGGAATAAATACAGAAGGCTATTTTCGTGGTGTATGCCCGACTCCCAGCCTGGGAAGGAGGGAACCCTCTGGTTGTGTGCCTCGGCTTCCTTCCTCTGCAAACTGGGGCAGGACAACTGTGAGGACAGAGCCTCTGGAAGGGACAGCACTTTTCAGCGATCTTGTCCCGCCCCCCCGCCACCGGAAGTCCTGCTACAGCTAACAGAGCCCTCTGGCAGAGAAGCGCTCAGCAAGGCGTTCCTCCCGCTGTCCACCAGGGGGCACCGAAGTTCGCTCCTGAAGGCCAGCTCCGCCATCCCAAGCGAGTGTAACTCCCGGGACACGTCACAGCCTGCCCGAGTGACACACCCACAGCTGGAGTCCCTCAAAGACATCCACTCATCCACCTCTTAGGTCCCCTGGACGTTTTCACCTCCTATCCCCCCATTCCGGCATCCCGAGTGGGTATTCTCCACTTCCCCTTTCCAAAGAGGTAAACTGAGTCAAGGGAGGCACTGTCCCCGTGAGAGGAAGACAGGGAACTCTGGGACCCACCTGCCCCGCAGGTATCGCTGCGAGCGGGGCGGGGGGCGTGGGTCACAGCAAGTTGATCTCGTCCAGGTAGCGGGCCAGCACCGAGTCCCGCACGTCCTTGAAGACCTTGCGGATGTTCTGCGTGTCCGTGGCGCACGTGTAGTGGCTGAAGAGGCGGCGGGAGCGCGGGCCCTTCTTGCTGCCCTCGGGGCCGTCCACGCAGCCTTTGTACATCCCAGTGTACATGTCCAGTATAAACTTCTTGGCGGCCTCCGTGTCCTGTTTGGGGCCTGGGGGAAAAGAAAGAGGAGTCACGGTCCTCCTTCGTTCTTGGGCCCTTCAGCCCCATACTCAGGGCTGGTAGTGACCCGCGAACCACTACAGCCTTCGTCACCGCGGCTCGGCACCTTTAGCAGCAGCCAGTCACATGTCACACGTAAGCCAATAAGAGTCTCGGGGTGGGCTCATAAGCACCACGTGACTTGAGGCAGACCAATGGGACTCAGCTCTGGGGAGGGCAAAATTTAGAGACGTGTGTTCACTTTGTTGTTTAGAGCTGGAGAGGCTTTCAACCTGGAGCAAAATGTGCAAACATCCTAAGGCTGCGTAGATGGGGTAACTGAGGCCGAAGGAGGAGCCTGGGTAGCCACCCTAATAGGTACATCAGGGAGCTCAGTATGAGATGTAACCAAAAACACCACATGTAAGTTTTTAAAAATGCATTCTAAACCAGGCATGGTGGTGCACACCTGTAATGACAGCACTCAGGAGGCTGACGCAGGAGGGCTGCTGTGAGTTTGAGGTCAGTTTGGGCTACCTAGTGAGTTTGAGGCCAGCCTCACTAGGTAGCCCAAACTGGGTCACAGCAAGGTAGCCTCACTAGGTCACAGCAAGACCGTCTCAAAAAAAAAAATTAAAAATAGTCACCATATTTTTCAATCACGCCATATATGGAAAACAGTGTTAAGTAAAATGGGCATAGAGTTGGCACCAGGACTCAGGGTTATCGCGGGGACTCTGGTTAATACACAGACGGCCTCTCACAAAGCCAGGGAAGCAGAGGGGCTAAAGCTGAGAACTTCAGATGGGGGGTGGGACAGGTTACTGGGAGGCTGAGGCAGGAAGATCATAAATTAAAACTCCCAACTGGGCAACTTAATGACTTACCGTGTCTCACAATAAAAGTAAAAAATTTTTGGGCCGGAGGGTTAGCTCAGTGGTTCCGGTGCCTGCCTTGCAAGTGCAAGGACCTGAGTTCAATCCCCGGTAACCACATATACTGCTGGGCGTGGTGGCTCACGCCTGTAATCCCAGCACTCGGGAGGCAGAGACAGGAGGATTGCTGAGTTCGCGGCGGCTTGCCTGGGCACTATAGTGAGCTCAGGGCCAGCCTGAACTACAAAGCGAGACCCTGTCTCCAAAAAAGCAAAAAAAAAAAAAGTAAAAAATTTTTAAAAAGCTCGGGATGGGGCCGGAGATTTAACTCAGTGGTTCCGGCGCCTGCCTCACAAGCTCAAGGTCCTGAGTTCGATCTCCGGTAACCACATAAAATGCTGGGCGTGGTGACTCACGCCCACCAGCCATCAATAGCACATACCACAGTGCCGGGTGTGGTAGCTCACGCCTGTAATCCCAGCACTCGGGAGGCAGAGACAGGAGGATTGCTGAGTTCGCGGCGGCTTGCCTGGGCTCCATAGTGAGCTCAGGGCCAGCCTGAACTACAAAGTGAGACCCTGTCTCAAAAAAAAAAAAAAAAAAAGTGCTAGGCGTGTAGCTCAGTGATCAGCATTTGCCTGGCATGATTAAGGCCATGAGCTCCACGCCCAGCATCCACCTCCCAAAAAGCCCTAAATGATATCTCTTTAGAAAGTGTGTGTGTGTGTGTGTGTATGTGTGTGCGTGTGTGTGCGTGGTTGCATCTAGTCCAGGTCCTCTTCTATTTAATCTTCATTCTTTTTCTGTTTGTTTGTGTGACAGGGTCTCATTACGCAGTTCAGGCTGACCTTGTAGACCAAGCCGGCCTTGAACTTGTGGCAATCTTCCTGCCTCAGCCTCCTCAACTGAGATTACAGGAGTGTACCACCACCACAACCAACTTAATCCCCATTCTACACACAGCCAACCTGAGGCTCCCAGCGGTTGTGCGTGGAAGTTTCTGGGTACGGAATTCAAGTCCCCTCCCCAAAGGCCTTGAGTACCCCCTCCTGTGTACCCCTGATCCAGAGAAGCCTGGGCTCGGTATTGCTCTCAGCCACGGCTTGAGGGAGACAAGGCCACAGAACATCCAGGACTACTCACCCTGAAACCTGGGGAAGTAGGTGGCCAGGTGGGAGGTAGGAATCTTCTCCTCCAGGATGTCGGTTTTGTTGAGGAACAGGATGACGGAAGTGCTTTTGAACCAGGGCAGCTCCAGGATGGTCCCGAACAGGGCCAGGCTCTCTTTCATACGATTCTGGGGGGAGAGGAGACAGGAGGGGCAGTGACCTTATTTGGAAATAAGGTCTTTGAAGATGGAATGAACTAAGTGGAGACCCTGCTAATCCCAAGACAGGGGTCCTTATGAATAAAGGAAAATTTGAGCCACCTGTGGTGGCGCACACCTGTCATTCCAGCACTCTGCGAGGCTGAGGCAGGAGGATTTCCAAATTTAACCCCAGCCTGGTGACTTAGTGACTCTAGCAAGACTCTGTCTCAAAATAAAAAACAAAACAGGGTTGGGATGGAGCTCAGAGTGAAGGACCTAGGATCAAGCCCTAGTAGTGTAGAAATAAAAATAAATAAGGGGCCAGAGATTTAGCTCAGTGGTTCCGGCGCCTGCCTCACAAGCACAAGGTCCCTGGCTCAATCCCTGGTAATCACATATAACAATGCTGGGCGTGGTGACTCAAACTCACCAGCCATCAGCACCACATACCACAGTGCCAGGTATAGTGGCTCATGCCTGTTATCCCAGCACTCGGGAGGCAGAGGCAGGAGGATTGCTGAGCTTGAGGTTTGCCTGGGCTACATAGTAAGCTCAGGGCCAGCCTGAACTACAAAGCGAGATCCTGTCTCCAAAAAGGAAGGAACAAACGAACAAACGAACGAACAACAAAGACAGAAAGATTAAGACACAGACCACATGTGGAGGGTGCCTGGTGAAGGTGGAACCAGAGATCAGGGTGACATTTCTACAAGCCGAGGATACTGAGATCCTCAGAGGTGCCAGAGCTGGGTTCTGGCCCAGCACAGATTCTCCCCCCGCCCCCCAGGGCTGAGCCGCCCTATGTGGCCACTTCATGCTGCCGCCCCAGGACCCTGGCACGTCCTGCAAGGACAGGCTTGCGCATGCTCTGCCAGATCATCCTGTCTGGTTGGGTGAAGTCACCTCCCTGGTGGGCAGATTGAGCTGCCTGCCCTTCGGGGTCCTCAGGGAGAGGCCGAGGGGTCGCAGGGCCTCTCACCTCCTGGTTGTTCTCCTCCAGGCACTGGTCGTACTCACTAAGCGACGCCAGGTAGATGAGGGCAATGACGTTCTCAAAGCAGTGAATCCATTTCTTGCGCTCTGACTTCTGGCCGCCGACGTCCACAATCCTATGAGAAAGATGCCCGGGGTGCCCTGCTCAGAGTCCAGATCTAGTTGGGACCCTACCCCCAAGACACCCCCCACATGGCCTTGTCAGGCCTGGGATATGCAGAGATCGAAACAGGAAGTGTTTGAAATTGCACCAGGCCCTGGGCCTCCCTCGTCAGATGGGACAATCACCAGGCTTCCCCTGAGAGACTAACCCCGTGTCTCTTTTCTGTTTGTTTATTTGTTTTGTTTTTGGAGACCCTTGCAACCAGCCTCTCCCGCCTCAGCTTCCTGAGTGCGGGGATTACAGGACTGCACCCCCAGGCCTGGCTTCCCCAGGACCCTTCCACAGAGAAAGCAGGGAGAGGAGGGGAAGGAGTGTCTCAGGCGGTGGGGGGAGGGGAGACTGGCACTCATCCTCGCACCCAGTTTCCTCCTGGGGGCTCCGAGTCTGGCATGAGGGGGCAGAGGGCTCCCTAGATTCAGAGCAGCCCCAACCGAGAGCACCCCAGATGCCACAACAAAAGCGCAGCCTCCCCCTTCCTGTTCTTTCTTCTCAGAAACTGGGTCAATGATAACAATCGCAGCATCATTTCCCGGGGGAGCAACCGTTACTCAGGAAATGCCCGGCAGGGCGAGCTGGGACAGGCCAGCTGAGCCTCAAAGAGCGAGACTTGCCCAGGGGGACAGGCGGGAAACCCAGGCCCATGACTCAGCATTTAGACACCTCTGCCCCCCCCCACCTTCAGACCTACATCACCTGACTCGGCCACAGCTGAGCCTGCGCATCCCTGGCCCCTCAAAGCCCCATTTCCCAAGTGACCTCCGGTGTCTCCTCCCCTCAGAGGCTCGGTCCCCTCCAGGCCTTCACTCCATTCCCTAGACTTTCTCCTTGACCTAAGAGCACTTTCATGGTTGCCTGAGAAAAACTCAGCTCCGCTTCCCACCAGGAACCCACCACCCCTCACCCCCTGCCCGCGGCCTCCATCCTGCCTTCGCCAGTCCCTGCCTCTCAGTCCCTCTAGTCCACCCTGACGGTGACCCCTGTAGAGACCATCCCCCGAGCTCCCTCAGCCGGACAGTCATCCCTCTGGCCTAACCCTGACCACAGTCTGTTTCTTCCTCCCCAGCAACCTCTTCTATTATTCTGTTGCTCTGAACTACTGTTCCTCCTTCACAATCCCAGGCCCAGTGTCCTCCCTCCAGGAATCCTTCTCCTGACACACTGGTGCCTCATTCCAAGCCTTGTCTTCTCCAGGTCCCAGTCAGGACAAGGGGACAGAGCTGTCTTTCTGTCTGCTTTCCCTCCTTCAGCCTGCCATCCCCTTGAAACCTGAGACCTCGAGACTCCTACTCATCCCTCAGAGCCCCAGCTCCTTTGCCCCCCTACATAAATCAAACTCCAGGCTAGACCCAGGCTGAGTGCTCACCGAAGTTTGGTTTTCTGTACAGAGAAGCAGTATTCATTGATGCCAGTGGTAGGCATGCGGCTCCGCAGTACATCCTGGGCCGTCGGGATATAGCTTTCCTCAGTGATGCGCTCCAAATGGGTCAGGTAGCTGCGGGACAGAGCTCACTAAGGCTGGGACTTGCAGCCGGCCTCCCTCTACTGCTCAGACCTCTGCAGGGCCAGTGAGGCCCGGGGAGGGGAACTTCTGGGGTGTACAGGCAGCCCAAAACCAATCCCCCAGAGAGCGAGAGACCACACGCACTCAGGGATGGGTCGCCCCAAGATGACAGCACTCTGAAGGCTTTCCCCAGCCACTAAGTCATCCTGGAAATCCTGTGTCACCCCGGGAACCAGGGCCCCAAGAAGGACAGGCCTTAGACAGGATCCGCCCACAGCTGTCTGCAGCCAGCTCCCCCAGGAGGAGCTGGGGACCCAGGACGCAGGCTGGTGGCGACGGAGTCACAGCCTGGGGCCCCGCCCAGTGCCTGCCTCCCCCCAGGGTCCGCCCACTAGACCTGGCCCCTCCCATTTCTGGGCCCCTCCCACACTCCCGGCCCTCCCAGACTCACTAAATGGCAGAGTCGAGCAGGTGGAACTCACGCCTGCGCTCGTAGCATGCTCGGATGCCCGTGTCCTGCCACAAACTCTGCATGGCCACTGCATAGTGCTTCTCGAACCTGGTCACCTTATAAGGGTCCTGGCTCATGACCAGGCTGGCGTGGTGCTGGAGAGGGAGGCACGGGGAGGGTTAGACACTCCGCAGGGAGGCATCCCCAAGACCTTTCTGCAAGCCTGACCCTAGAACATTCCCCCTCTGCCTACCTTTCCCTCCGGGACCCTCACCCCTTAGCGCATGCACTGACGCACAGAGGGAAAGGCAGGTTCTTGAGAGTTGGGACTAATGAACTCCTACTCAACCTTCAACACCCCAACACCAATCCCCCTCCTCCAGGAAGACCTATTCTCCTCATTCTCGTAATAGAAGTCACTGAGGGTTGCCATGTTTGGGCAAGCCAGGGTTGACTGACGAAAGCAGTATGGAAACAGGTGCTGAACACCCAGTGCCTGGTCCCTCCTCACATGCAGCATCTCCTGAGGTATATCACCAGGGCTGTACCCATTTTGAGAGACAGAGCAAAGAAGCCATTTGCCTGGTGTGGGGCCTGTGGTCAGCTGCCTAGTTCCCTAATCCCAGTAGGGACTCCGGGAGACACGAAGCCTCTGCGCATGCTATGTCAGAGACCCTGTGCTGTGCCACACAGGGCACCTATCGGCACCCGGAGGGACAGAGGATCATGGCCTGGTCACGCAGTGGAGGCCAGGCTGGGACATTAGCCCTGGAGTGCGGCTGCTAACCTCTGGGACACTTTTATTTCCATTTTTTTCTTTTATTAGTACATTTTGTTGATACATTATATATACACATCACAATCACACTCCACATTGAGAATTTGTACCGGTGTAGGACACAGCCTAATTTTCATTCCCCCCCCCCTACCCACCCTACCACTACCCCACCCCCACCCCCACCCCTGGGACATTTGTTTCCAAATCTCCGTGGTCCCGGGGACTGAAGCCTGGGCCTTCCCGCTGAGCTGCCTCCCCAGCCATTTCTGTTTTTATTCGGAGACACGGCCTCGCCAGATCACTAAGGCCGCACGCTCGGCTCGGGCCTGTGGTCCTCCTGCCTCAGCCTCCCGAGCGCTGGAATCACTGGTGTGAATTCGCCTTGGCAATTTCAAGGCCCCAGGGTCCCTGTCAGCCGCACAGGGCAGGCGCGGCCCCACGCCCTTCCCGCCGGCCCTCGGAGCAGAGCGGCTCAAGCCCGGGCCGGCGGCCGCGTCCTGGAGTCCCGGCGCGAGGCGCGCTCGCGGGCTCACCTTGCTCTCCGGCCGGCCGAACGGGATCTGCAGCCGCTCCATGGCCTCGAGCATGGCCTGCATGGACACGAAGATGTTCTGGTAGACGAGCGGCCGGAAGCCCCTGCGGTCCTCCTCCGAGTAGCCGGCGCCGTGGATGATGCGCATCTGCTTGATGAACGTGCTCTTGCCGCTCTCGCCCGGGCCTGGGAACCGCGCGGCGCTCAGCTGCGGCCCTCCCGGTGCCCTCCCTCCCCCGGCTCCAGCCCGCCAGGCCGGGCCTCCCGGGCACGGGCCCTGCCGCTGCCTCCTGGGCCTCGGTATCCCCACCTGTACCGGGGAGCGGAACAAACCCCGCCCCAGAAGGGCTGGTGCATAGAAATCAACTCACTTCATGATGCGATGTTGGCAGAGGCCGCAACCGGAAGCCCCGGGCCAATTTGTTATGGCCAATATCGTTCTACGTTTTCTGTGATTTGTACAGTTCTAATACTTTAGTTTTAAGGTCATGGTTCTTGCATTTTTGAGAGATAACCAGAGAGAGGGAGAGGAGGGGGGGAGGGGATTGCAAAAAAAAAAAAAAAAAACTACAGTCAAACCGGGCCTGGTGGCTCATACCTATAGTCCCAGCACTCGGGAGGCAGAGGCAGGAGGATTGCTGAGTTCGAGGCTTGCCTGGGCTACATGGTGAGCTCAGGGCCTGAACTACAAACCAAGACCCTGTCTCAAAAAAAAAACTTAGGCAGTGGAACATCTCTATAATCCCAGCTTGTTGGGAGGCTGAGGCAGGAGGATCTCAAGTTGAAACTCAGCCTGAGCAATTTAGCAATTTAGTGAGTTCCTGTCTCAAAATAAAAAATAAAATGGACCAGGGATGGAGCTCAGTGCGAAGGCTCCCAGGACTACATAGAAAAAGGAGCACCGCAGGCTAGCATCTGAAAGTCCTCATGATGGGCCACTGGTGTCTCAGATTCCAGAATCTCCTGTGTTCCAGGACAAGCACATCAGTCACTAATGCGCCTGCAGGGACACTAGGCTGTGACACTCAGAGAGGGGAACACACACTGTGCCTCACAGGTAGACCTGAGTCTCTTGCTAGATTTGGGAGCTTTGGCCATTGGGGACTGCAAGGTGGCCCTGAGTGGGCTAGTCCTCGGGTTCGGGCTCAGAAATTATTTATCTCGTTTTTTTGAGACAAGATCTTACTGTGTAGCTCAGGCTGGCCTCAAACTCACCGCAATCCTCCTGCCTCAGCCTCCCAAGTGTTGAGATTACAGCCATGTACATGAGACCTGCTTATTTATTTATTTGCAATTGATTCTCTGAGGATATAAGAGGCTCTATCATGCCCTGCTTGGAGGTGAAACGGAAAAGACTCCTGCCTCCTGGGTATTTCTCAGAGGGGAAACTGAGG
>PVIC010026801.1:0-24278 GCA_004025085.1 Thryonomys swinderianus
GGCCCCATCCCATCACAAATTTAACCAAATAAGTGAAAGAGCTCCACAATGGAAAATATACACAGCATATTGGAACACTGATGAAAGAAATTAAGGACACAAAGAAATGAAAAGACATCCCACATTCATGGATTAAAAATATCAACACTGTTAAATGTCCACACTACCCAAAGAAATCTATAGACAATGAAATTCTTATCAAAATATCAGGGCTGGGGATTTAGTTCAGTGGCACAGCACCTGCTTCATAAACACAAGGTCCTGACTTTGATCCCTGGTACCAGAAAAAAATCATAAAAAACAAGAAAATATCAATGATATTCATTACAGAGTCAGAAAAAAATCCTAAAATTCATAGGAAACCATAACAAGCCCCGAATAGTCAAAGCAATCTTGAGCAAAAGAAAATAGCACAAGGCAGTACACATCTGACTTCAAAATAAACTGCAAAGCTATTGTAATCAAAACAGCATCATATCATCAAAAACCTGGATACACAGACCAACGCAACAGAATAGAGAACCAAGAGGTAAACTCAAATATTTGCAGTCAGCTGATCTTTAACAAAGGTTCTGTCCTGGTTTGGATAACAGCCCAAGACTGATGTGTCAAAGGCTTGGTTTCCAGTCAGTAGTGCTATTGGGAGGTGAGGAAACTTTTAAAGAGTGGTGGTTAGTAAGAGGTTTTACAGTAATTGTGGACACTGTTCCAAGGAAATGTTGGGTCCCTAGATTCTTCCATCCTTTTTCATGCCCAGTCATGACACGAGCAGGACTCCGTTACAAATTCCTGCCATGATGTACCACACTGCCATGGGCCCAAAGCAACAGGATCAATCATTCATGGGCTGAATCTCCACTATGGGCCAAAGTAAACCTTCCTCTTTTTAAGGTGATTTATCTCAGGTATTTATTACAAGGCTAATTGGGCACAGACTGAAACTTCATTTGAAGTTTCTTCACATGAAGAATTTTTAGTATTTTAACCTTTAATTTAGGTCTATGATGCACTTTGAGATAATTTTTATGCATGATGTTAAAATACTAAAACTTTTCTTTTTTCTTTCAGACAGGGTCTTGCTTTGTAGTTCAGGCTGGCCCTGAACTCACTACGTAGCCCAGGCAAGCCTCAAACTCAGCAATCCTCCTGCTTCTGCCTCCCAAGTGCTGGGATTATAGGCATGAGCTATCTTGCCTGGCATTGTGGCGTGTGGTACTGATTGCTGGTGGGTGTGAGTCACCATCTCCAGTATTGTTGTATGTGGTTACCAGGGATTGAACTAGGGACCTTGTGCTTGTTAGGCAGGCACCAGAACCATTGAGCTAAATCTCTGGCCCAACTAAAACTTCTTGAAAAAAACATAGGATGAAATCTTTGGAGCATTGGATTAGGAACAGATTTTTAGATGATCCATAAAAGAAAAACTTGATGGGGCCAGAGATTTAACTCAGTGGTTCTGGTGCCTGCCTTGCAAACACAAGGTCCTGAGTTTGATCCCTGGTAACCACATACAATGCTGGGCGTGGTGACTCACGCTTGTAATCCCAGCACTCAGGAGGCAGAGACAGGAGGATTGCTGAGTTCAAGGCTTGCCTGGGCTACAGAGTGAGCTCAGGGCCAGCCTGAACTACAAAGCAAGACCCTGTCTCAAAAAAAAAAAAAAGAAAAAAGAAAAACTTGATGAAGAAGATGTCATCAAAACTAAATATTTTCTTCTTTGAAAACACTAGAAAGCCAGGTGTGGTGGTTCATGCCTGTAATCTCAGCACTCAGGAGGCAGAGGCAGGATGATTGCTGTGAGTTTGAGGCTTGCCTGGGTTACATAGTGAGCTCAGTGACAGCCTGAGCTACAAAGTGAGACCCTGTCTCAAAAAACCCTAAAAAGGGCCAGAGATTTAGCTCAGTGGTCCCAGCACCTGCCTAGCAAGTGCAAGGTCCCTGGTTCGATCCCGGTAACCACATAAAACAATACCAGGCGTGATGACTCATGCCACCAGCAGTCAATACCACATACCACAATACCAGATGTGGTGGCTCATGCCTGTAATCCCAGCACTCAAGAGGCAGAGAAGGAAGATTGTTGAGGTCCTGTTTTGCCTGGGCTACACAGTGAATTCAGGGCCAGCCTGAACTACAAGCGACACTTTGTCTCAAAAACAAACAAACAAACAAACAAAAACCAACCAACCAAAAAAAAAAAACCTAAAAAAAAAATCAACCACCCCCAAAAACCATTAGAAGGTAAATTCTTCCAGGTATGGTGGGACAGGCCTATAATCCCAGCACTTGGCTGGAGAATTAGAGTTGCTGTAAATTTAAGGCCAGTCTGGGCTACACTGCTAGTTGAAGGCCAACTTAAACTACAAAGCAAAATACTGTCTCAAAAAAAAAGTGGGGGGCTGGGGATTTAGCTTAAGTGGTTCCACGCCAACCTTAGACTCACAAGGACCTGCGTTTAATCCCTAGTAACGAAAAAACAAAAAAATAGAAGAAGAAAGAAAGAAAATAAAAAACTAGAAGACAGTTTGGGAACCATATATCTGTCAAGCATGATAACCCGAATATGTAGAAACTTTGTAATGCAATATTAATATTTTTAAAAACTCACTAAAAGTAGGCATAAGATTTGAATAGACATTTCATCAAAGAATATTTCAGTATGAATAATCACCATAAAGATATGCCCAGCATCATAATTAACAAAATACAAATGAAATTATAGTGAGATCCCATTACATACACACTGTACAGGCTGACAATAGCAGGAGTGGCAAAGATGTGGAGGAATTCTGATTTTTTTTTTGAGATAGGGCCTCACTTTGTAGTTCAAGCTGGCCCTGAGCTCACTATGTAGCCCAGGCAACCCTCAAATTCACAGCAATCCTCCTGCCTCTGCCTCCTGAATGCTGGGATTATAGGCATGAGCCACCATGCCCAGCATTGTGGTGTGTAGTACTGATTTCCAGTGGGCATGAGTTACCATGCGCAGTATTGTTATATGTGGCTACCAGGGTTCGAACCAGGGACCTTGCACTTGTCAGGCAGGCACTGGAACCACTGGGCTAAGTCTCTGATCCAGAATTCTGATTCTTATACATTTCTTATACATTTCCAATGCACATGTAAAATAGCACCGCCACTTGAGAAATGACTGGTAGTGTCTTAAAAGGTTAAACACAGAGTCACCATTCAACTCAACATTTCTTCTTCTACAGACTGAAGAAAAATAAAAACTTGAACAACATAAAGATGTATACAGAAACATTCATCATAGTCACATATACAAGCCAAATACTAGAAGCAATGCATATATGTGGGATCCAGGGGAAGGGAATGTAACTGGGACCTTTGGATATAGGTTCCAGTCTCCTGTGAGTCGACGGCACACAGCGAAGTAATATCTAGGTAGAAGTGAGGATTAGAGAAACTGAGCTTGGGCCTGATCTATGCTACTCTGGGTAGCAAAAGACCCCAGGCCCCAGCCTTCCACACTTTTATTCAGCAGCTCTCCAATAACAAAAATGTAACAAAAACTCAGAAGGCCGGGTAAACACCAGGGCAATGGAGCTGTTCCACCTTGAAGCATCACAGCATGTGGGACGACCAGAGTCCTTGTTGTTATCCAGGGTGAAGGTGAGCTGAATGCAAACTCTAGGCAGCCAGGAAGGGCGTTCCAATTATTCCTCCCAAACAGGATTCTTTTGCAATATAGTTAAATCCAAAGTCTGCCTGCAGGAAGGCCTGGTCAGTTTTGACCTTCTAATTATTTCTCCCAAATAGGATTGTTCCCAACACATATATCCAACAGCCAATGAGTGGATGACAAAATGTGATACAGCTATACAATGGAATACTATGTAGCATAAAAAGAATTGAGCTCTGATAATGTTAAAACCCAAATGAACTTCAGAAATATATATATTTTTTTGAGACAGGGTCTCACTTTGTAGTTCAGGCTGGCTCTGAGCTCATTATGTAGCCCAGGCAAGCCTCAAACTCAGCAATCCTCCTGCCTCTGCCTCCTGAGTGCTTGGATTATAGGTGTGAGCCACCATGCCTGGCATTATGGTATATGGTAGTGATTGCTGACCTATATTGTTGTATGTGGTGACTGGGGATTGAACCGGGGACCTTGCGCTTGCTAGGCAGGTGCCGGTACCACTGAGCTGTCTCCAGCCCCCAGAAATATATATATTTTTTGAGACAGGGTCTTGCTTTGTAGTTCAGGCTGCCTCTGAGCTTACTATGTAGCCCAGGCAAGCCTTGAACTCAGCAATCCTCCTGCCTCTGCCTCCCAATGCTGGGATTACAGGCATGAGCCACCATGCCTGGCACTGTGGTATGTGGTATTGATGGCTGGTGGGCGTGAGTTACCACACCCAGCATTGTATGTGGTTACCGGGGATTGAACTCAGGACCTTGCGCTTGCGAGGCAGGCGCTGGAACCACTGAGCTAACCCTCCGGCCCCCCCAGAAATATTTTTAGAAAGTTAGACATGAAAGATGACATTTTGCATTCTTTCATATCAGAACAGGCAAATCTGTAGTTAGGAAACAGCCGTTGGCTAAGTTGGGAGAAGAGGTTAACTACCGAAGAGCAAGAGGTAACTTTAGGAGGTAACAAAAGTTTTCTAGAACTAGACTATGGTGATAATTACACTCTACTACAAAGCACCAAACTGTGCACTTATAGGCATGAGTTTTTGGTATGTCAATTATAGAGTGCAGACTGCCTGCAGTGACAGTTTAGTTCTCATGATTCATATAATTAATTTTTCTGACCCTCATTTTTCTTTTTCTTTCTTTTTCAGAATTGGAGATTATACCCCAAGCTTCACACCAAGCTAAACCTCTCTACCTCTGTTACTTTGAAACAGGGTCTCAGTAACTTAGCCAGGCTGGCCTTAAACCTGTGATTCTCTCATCTCAGTCTGCCACATAGCTGGGAACAGAGAGGTGAGCCACCACACACCTAGCTTCTGACTTTCTATTTTCCTTTTCCCTGTTTATGGCAGACACGATTAATCCATCACAGATTTTTTTTGAGACAGGGCCTCATTTTATAGTTCAGGCTGACCCTGAGCTCACTGTGTAGTCCAGGCAAGCCTCAAACTCAAAGCAGTCCTCCTGCCTCTGTCTCCAGAGTGCTGGGATTACAGATGTGAGCCACCACGCCCAGCTCAACCAGAGTTTTGTTTCCCACCAGAGGACTCAGAAGCATTCTAAAAGAACCACTCTAGGAAACCACCATGATAAAAAGTAATTTCTCACTCTTGGTACAGTTGAAGATTATATTAGCTTTGTATTTACATTGTGATCTTTTTCTTTTTGTACTGAGGATGGAATTTTGCTTCCAAGGTAGGTGCGGTAACGCTTGAGCTAAATTCCCACCCTTCAGACATTGTGACATTTCTAAAGCATTTGAGTCCTCTTCTTACATACTGTTCATAAAGCCAAGTATTATATCTCAGTAATACATGTTTAAGTGATTTTTCAAGTGTTTTTCCTTCTGATCTTTATTTATTGTCTTTAATTTTAAACAGTTCTAATGATACGTGTGGTTTGTTCTCACTTGCTATTTTTTATATTACATACTTTTGTAACTATACAATTGAAGAAGAGTTAATTAAAGGTTAACTGTAATTGACTTCGGAGTTTTACACATATCCCTACTAAATGTCTGACAGGTTTATTAAGATGTATTAATCCACTATTTGAGTGTATTCAGGGTCATGTGACCACACCCAAAGCTCTCTATTAAATTAAATCACGTAGGATTGGAGATTTAGTTCAGTGATTCTGTGCCTCCCTAGCAAGCTCCAGGTCCCTGGTTTGATTCCCGGTAACCACAATCAACAATACCCAGCATGGTGACTCACGCCCACCAACAATCAGTACCACATACCACCATGCCAAATTTAGTGGCTCACACCTGTAATCCTAGCACTCGGGAGCAGAGGCAGGAGGATTGCTGAGTTTCAGGCTTACCTGGGCTACATAGTGAGCTCAGGGCCAGCCTGAACTACAAAGTGAGGTCCTGTATCAAAAAAAAAAAATTAAATCATGTAAGTTATTTTTCTAAATTTCATAGTTCTGACATTAGATAATTTATTCTCCATGGCCTGCATACACTCTACCTCTGAGATCTAATAAAACGGTATGGTACAGAGTTAAAATCATTTTTGGGTAGCTAAAGATGGTGGCAACTCCATTCAATAAAACTTGGCTTTATAGAAGGGATAATTAATTACATAAACTAGAAAACCACATCAACCCTGGCAACATGAGAACTATAAACAAAGTTCTGCTTGTCCACCCAACTAGGACCCCTCCCCCCAAAAAGGGAGGTATGTGCCAGCTGGCATAACGGAGTGGAGAACTGACTCTGCATGTCTAATTTACCAGGGTTTACTTCCTAGCTTTTTCAGTAGTGACCCTCTCTAAGCCCCGGATTCTGATTTGTAAAGCAGCACTAACAGAGGGTCTTCATCGGATCTTGAATGCATTGAGATGAGATGACACATGTAAAATTCACCGAAGAGGCAGTGATTTTAAAAAATGCTGATTCTGTGCATCTATCCTATTTTTCTAAGAGCTACAAATTATGATTCCTAGAATTTGGCTAATGACTGATAGAAATCTCCTGATCTGCAGTTTTAGCAACACATTTCCACTCACCATTCATTTTTTTTTTTGAGAAGAATAAGATTTATTTGTGTCTTGGCATCTCCTTATAATCAGGGAGTTCTTTTATTCACTGTTCTGATGCTTCTTGGCACATAATAGGCTAAATATACATATTTACATGTATATATTTATAGATAGTAAATGAACATATACATTTATGTATCATGAATGAGTACAGCATGTTTTGAGTGAAAGAATATACATATATATTTATCTTCAATAAAGATTTTTGGTAGTGACTTCATGACTTCTCTTAATAGTTACTTTAGGGGCTGGGGGTTTAGCTCAGTGGTGTCTGCCGTGAGGTTCCGAGTTTGATCCCCAGTAACCACATACCACAATGCTGGGTATGGTGATTCACACCCACCAGCAATCAGCACCACGTACCACAATGCCCAGGATGGGCACTCGGGAGGCAGAGGCAAGAGGATTGTTGTGAGTTTGAGGCTAGCCTTGCTACATAGTGAGCTCAAGGACAGCCTGAACTACAAAGTGAGACCCTGTCTCAAAAAATAAAAGAAAAAAGTTATTTCGGCAATAACAGTATCTTAAATATCATACCCTTTAGGTTTTCAAAAAATGTATTTTATTGGTGTGGGAAGCCGCTCCGGCCAGGGCATTGCCCTAAACTAGGGGTCTGCTCTCTGAGAGGGGCCCGCAGTCACTGTGGGGGGGGGGGCTTGCTCCCTCACCAGGAAACTATTTTGCATTTTGCCCTGGGCCTCTCTCTACCTCCCCTCTCCCCCATAAGGGAAGTATTCTAAGAGAGACAGACAAAGACTTGTGCCTTGAGAGCCTGGGCTAGTCTTTAGCATAAGATAAGAAACTTGCAGATCACCTGGGGAGAAGTTTAAGGAGCAGAGAAAGCACATTCTGGAAATTTTTAGTTACTGGCTGCCAGACAAAGTTATCTTTGTACTTTGAGTTCCTGTAGATTTAGATTTTAATCATGCTAACCCTAGATGTTAGCCACTAATTACATTATCAATTGTAAGCTTTGCACGTGGGCAACACCTATCTACATAAGCTAAGCTCTGTGTCCTTTTTTGAAATTTTTTTGAAAATTTTTTTCCTTTAGGTTCTTTAGAAGACTTCCTGATCCCACCACTAAGTTAGGCACTCCCAACCTCTGCTCCCTTCCACATGATTCTTATTACTAGTAAAGGCTGCGTGAGGAATGTGTTCCATTATTGACCATGTTTCCCTTTAAACCCCCCAGTTCCAAAGTCAGTGCCCAGCAGGACAGATGTTTAACCAATATTTTTTTTGATGAATAAATGATGTAAACTGGAAATGTACTTTCTTTGTCGACAGGAAAGGATCCACTCGAGGTAACCAGGTGTTCTTACACCATCTATTCACCTGTTTTGTGTCTCCTTTGAAGCTTTATTGGGTTGAATTCTCACCATGAAATTCACCCGTTACGTTCTCCTTGCTAATGCCTTTTCCCCCTCTCATTTGATGTGTGAAGGTAATGCTTTCTTGGGGACGTGGAGGGGCATACAGACCCAGGATGTCTTGGAATCTTGGGTGGAGAACTGACTCCGAACACCCAATTTACCAGGGTTTACTTCCTAGCTTTTTCAGTAGCGACCCTCTCTAAGCCCCGGATTCTGATTTGTAAAGCAGCACTAACAAGAGGGTCTTCATTAGACCTTGTATGCATTAAGGGAGATGAGACGACACATGTAAGATTCACGGAAGAGGCAGTGACTTAAAAAAAGGCTGATTCCCCTCCTTCCGTCATCCGTTAACCTGGACCTCCAAAGCAGCCCAACTGCTCATCATCATTACTTAGATCTAAGCATATTGATAAAATACCCAACCGTTTTGCTGCCTTAGTATTTCTGCAAGCCCAATTCATCTGCGGTTTAGCTTGTTCCGCACAATTCGTACAGATCTGGTTCCTCGTTAATTCATTCTCAGCAAATGCTTATTCTCTCCATCTTTTGACTCTGCTGAAATCAGCTTAACGGGGCTTTTTTACTTCTCATCATCTTCTTCACTGGGTGCGGTGTGAACTCAGAATTTTATTCAAAGCCTCCTGCTCTCTGAACACTTATTTTTCTTTCACAGTCTCTCCTCTCAAAGGATACCCATCTTTCTCCCGGATCTGCTTCCTAAAGTCTCTGACCGATCGCTTTCTCCGTCTTGTACCAGAGTCACATCCTCCAGGTATCTGCCACTTCCCTCGGACCGGCCAGCTGTGCCCCGGGAGTCCCATTACATCAGCATTATTAATGCAATATCATGATACTCCAGGTTGCGCTATATTCTAGGCGATGTTACAGACGAACCTGGATACTGGCTTGATGTAACATGGAGGATGGAGTGTTTAGTGCAAACTGCTGCGAGATGTGGGAGACATATTTATATTAAATATATACCTGTTGAATTTGTGCTATATCTTAATGCTTCGGAGACCCCGAGATTTTGAGGGATTGAGATGGCAGAGAGCATGGCTTCTCCATCAAAGAGACTGCTCCACACACCCCAGAAACACCCACCAACAAAACCCACCTCCACAACCACCGGATTATCTCACCGCGGGTGAGACAGCAAGGTTTGGGGGCCAGGCTGGACCACTCTGCGCTGCACGTGGGGGTGTTCGTGCTTATCTGCCGGCAGTTGCCGCATTCGCTCGTTTGGTTTTGCCCCTACTCCCCCTGCGCAGACGTCCACAATGCATCAGGCCAGAGCTTTATAGCTGCAGCCTGGGCGGCTCCGCTCGCTGTTTTTCTTTCCTGGGCTGTGGCTTTTCCTGCGGTCCGCGAAGATGCAGCTCAAGCCGATGGAGATCAACCCCGAGGTGAGCACCCGCGACCCTCTTGCCCGTGGTCGGCGAGCGCAGGCTGAGGTCGCCGCCTCGCCGACTGGTTTCGCCTTTTGCGTTTGCCTTTCAGATGCTGAACAAAGTGAGTGGTGTCCGGCGTGGCCTCCGTCGCCCCCGCCCCCCGGAGCGACCGTGCACCGAGCCGCGCCCTGCGCGCTCCCGAGGTGGCCGGGGTGGGGCGCTGCCTCCGGGCCTGCCTCGGAGACCTGGGCTGGGGTGCGGGAGGCTGCGCCCCGCGGGGAGCGGGCGGGAGCGCTCCGAGGGCGTGGCGCGAGCGGCTGGACCCGCCGGCGTCTCGGGCGGGCGCACGTGTGGGCCGCGGTTTGTGCTGTGTCATCGCGCCGCGTGGGGGTAGGGCGGATGCCGGCCTGCGGGTTCGGTGGGGGCGCGGGCGCGGGCGCGGCGTTGCCTGTCCCCCGTCTCTTTTCCGCAGGTGTTGTCGCGGCTGGGGGTGGCCGGCCAGTGGCGCTTCGCCGACGTGCTGGGGCTGGAGGACGAGGCTCTGGGCTCGGTGCCAGCGCCCGCCTGCGCGCTGCTGCTGCTGTTTCCCCTCACCGCCCAGGTAGGAAGGGAGCGGGGGCCTGGGTGGAGGGGTATCTGACCACGCAGGGTGCTTACAGACCCGTTGAGTATGGTCCTCGCCTGGCCTGGGCGCCCTGACCAGCAGGCCCGCTCCCCTCCTGGGGGGAGGGGGAGTGAGGGCCGCGCCTGCCAGGGAGGGAGCTGCCTTCGCTTTCCTGCTTACCTACCCTTTGCCTCTGCGTACACGGTTGCCTTACATTCAGAGTGGAGGAGCCCAGTTGTCTCATTTCTGTCATCTAGTCCTTCAGGGAAATAATCCACCTCCTCCTGGGTTCCCTTGAATTGAGGCTTTCTCTTTTGGAGAATGGCTGGTGTTTTTTGCTTAGTGCTTTTACCTATTACCTATCGGCTCATTGTCTGGTTCTCAGGTGCTCACCCACCTAGAAAACAACCAGGGGCCTGGCCTGCGGGACTCACAGGGACAGAGAAGGTCTTTAACCTCCACAGTCTGGGCTCCTGTGTACTTAAAGGATTCTCCCCACTTTTCCGGCTCCCACAACATATAGTGTTAAATATGCCCTTTAAAGCTGAGTCGTTTGTGCTGATTTTGTACAAGGTGCTCCCATCACCTCGTTATATTTTTGTTTCTCTGCTCATGTCCCGAAGTGAAGTAGCCTGTTACCAGCTCAGTCCAGGAGATACCGTTTTCTCATTTTCTTCAGGTGTTCTTACTCATGCAACCAGACAAGGATCTGTGTAACTCAACTCTGAGCACCAAATATAAGATGCCTGGCTGTGTGGAGTCCTTGTAATTAGCATCTCTTTGTCTTTAACTGCTGTGACTTGGGGGTGGTCAGAACTGACTTTAGCAGCTCCTGAGGCATTAGCATTTGGGGCATCACTGCAGTGAGGTTAACTGAGCAGTGTCCTGCTCTAGGTGTTCTAGAAACATCCTCAGCCTAAACCAAGCTGAATGGGAAGTTGCAGGCCTTCCTCCTAGTAGGATGGGTCAGGTATTGTGGGTTAAAAACGTAGAGCTATTTAGAAATCCCACTGATACGTGTTTATTTCCAAACCCTTTCTTGAAGTTTCAAATCACTGTGAGTCAAATTAGCTTCCTGGACAACATCAGACAGTCTCTTCTCCTGAGATCTTGGTGAGCTCTTTCATTAGAGGAACCATGATGACTTGGAGGTTTTGAGCAGCACTTAGGCAAGGCCTTTGGGAGGCAGTGGTGTAGCAGGTTTGTCTCTGAAAGCTCCCTGAACTCCTTGTACGCCAGGCTTACGTGCATCTTTTCGGAGAACATTCTAGTGTGACTAGCTTATGTTTTGTCCTTGGCTGCAGTTCAACCTGTCTGATTTACACTCTGCTAGACAGATTGCCTCCTGGGCAAAACACTGAAGCCAATGTAAAGAAAAGAAAGTATATAGATTGACTTTAAGAACAAGGTACCATGACTTTGGAAAGCATCTTATTTTGACTAAGGACACATTAGGAAACCCTAAATGAATCTCTGTTGAACTCACGCATTTTAAGCATTGGCAGAATATTTACAGAAATGTCTCCAAGAACTCAAACAACCCTAAAGGAAGGAATTGTGAAGTTTTAGATAGAGAGGTGAAAAGTTAGTGGTCAGTAAGGAACAATGCAAGGATCTAATAGGAAAGGAGAACCTCTAGTGTATGTTGATCCATGGGACAAGAGATTTTATTCTTCGGCTGGTGCCACAGAGCAAGCCCAGACTCATTTCCACGTTAAGTAATGCAAGGGTACTAGAACTGGAAATAAGCTTTGGATGTTTTCTCTGATGTTTTTCTCCAAAGCTGTAACGTTCTGGGTTTTTAAACCCATTAGTGAAAGGTTAGCTCCTGGCATCAAGGTGGGAAGCTAACAGATGATCCTCTCTAGAGGGCTGGCTGATGCGTCCTCAGGTCAAACCGTGTAGCTTAAGGACAAACTGATGCCACATTTTATAGGGTGAGAAGTTTTTGTAAAAATGATCTGAAACAACCTAGGCCAGTTGTCTTTCCTAAAAGGGGGAGAGAAAATATTTCTTTCTTTTTTTTTTTGAGACAGGGTCTCGCTTTGTAGTTCAGGCTGGCCCTGTGAGCTCACTATGTAGCCCAGGCAAGCTGCCGTGAACTCAGCAATCCTCCTGCCTCTGCCTCCCGAGTGCTGGGATGACAGGCGTGAGCCACCACGCCCAGCACTGAGGTATGTGGTATTGATGGCTGGTGGGCGTGAGTCACCACGCCCAGCATTGTATGTGGTTACCGGGGATCCAACTCAGGACCTTGCACTTGTGAGGCAGGTGCCGGAACCACTGAGCTAAATCTCCGGCCCGAGAAAATATTTCTTTTGCTTGTTTCTTTAAGCAGTTTAAGTTGTTTTTTCATATTTGAAGAGATGTCTACTAGGACAGTAAAGAGCATTAAAGAATAGTGAAGTATATGTCAGCCAGTGATATTGGGCATTAATTAATCAAAGGTTGACTAGGTTTTCTTAGAACTGTAGTCCCTAGTGTTCAGGGAAGAAGATAAAGAATGGATTGCTTTGCTCACTTCCTGGTGCTGTCCATCCTGACCAAAGAAGGTTGCAGTGGTGTCTAGACACAGCGTTGGGCAGTGTCCAAGGCCGGGACTGCACTGCAGCACTGGGAGGAGTCTGAGGGCCTCAGAGCCCTGCTGGCTGCCATGGGTGGGAGGCTGACTGGCCATTGTCTGGTGACAGCCGGCGTCTGGACAGAACCAAGGCTGTGGTCACAAATGCCATATAGGTTTCCAAGTAGGCAGTGGGACGCGCTGCGCTGCCCTCTGTCCTCTGTGCTTTCATTTGAAGGTTTAAGATTCTGTTTTCCATTCACAGCATGAGAACTTCAGGAAAAAACAGATCGAAGAACTGAAAGGACAAGAAGTGAGTCCCAAAGTGTATTTCATGAAGCAGACCATCGGGAACTCCTGTGGTACCATCGGACTGATCCACGCAGTGGCCAATAACCGAGACAAACTGGAGTTTGGTATGTGGCTCTTGAGGTTGGTTCCCCGCTAGAGAAACTTGAAGCATAGAGTTCAGAAGGTGCAGTGAATTAACACCTCATGTCAGAAACCTAGGTCTGTTCAGAAAAGTCAGTGCCTTTTTTGTTTTGAGTTGGGCATGGTGGCGCACGCTTGTAACCCCTGTGCTGGGAAGGCTGAGGCAGGTTGGTTATGAGGTGGCGCCCAGCCTGAGCTATATAATGCCTTGTTTGAAAATAAAACAAAACCCCCAAAGTGTGAAACCTGCTTAGTCATGGCCACTGCTTATCCACATATAATCTGTGAGTGAATTCTTGTTGTCTTCTGTCTTTCGAGGGGAGACAACTCTTCTAAGAAGCATGGTTAGGCTGTTTCCAGCCACACTAGAGGGCCAAGTACTGTGCTGCTTCTCCCCATCTGCCTTTCTTTGTCCTCAGCTTCTCGGGGCTGAGAGGAAGGAGAAAACACTGGGTGGCCGATTTGTGTTGTGATTCTCACAGGCCTGTACTCGGTTCTCAGCAGTTCTGGAGAATTAGAAGTGGCATTAAGCCAGAAAATACTTGAGAATTACCTTTGTTTGTTTGGCAGTCCTGGGGAGTTGAACCCTGGGCAAGGTCTTGCTAAATTTCAAGGCTGGCCTCACACTTGTAACCTTCCTGCCTCAGCTTACTGGGTAGTTGGAATGACAAGCATGTGCCACTTACTGCCCAGCTAGCGCCCGTCTTCAGTAGTTCCGTGTCTTGTAGGCAAGGAGAGGGACAGATCTGCCTAGAATGGATAGCAGGAAGTTCCTTCCAGGAGTTATAACAGCAGCTAAAACCTTAATATGCAGCCAATCAAAGTCAGGTAAAGTGTTTGGACCTCCCATAGTGGGTACTGTAGAGAAGAGAAAGAAGTCTGAACCCTTAAAACTGGCAGAGGTAATGCACAGTAATAAAACATGTTAAAGTAACATGGCTGTTAATATGTTACTTGGGCCAAGAATCAGCAAACTTTCTTAAAAGGCAGAGAATCTTTCAGACGTGGAGGGCCATGAGGTCTTTATCTTTATTGTTCAAAACACCCATGGATAGGTTATGGATAAGTTATAAACTAATGAAGGTAGCTGTGTTTCAGTAAAACTCTTTATAAATACAGGTGGTAGTAGATTGCTAATTCCCAATGTGGACAATGGCTGGGGGAGGCTGAATTGAATAACTACAAATAATGATTCGCCCTACTGCCTGTAGTGGGTCATAGTTGGAGCTGAGCATGGTGGGTTACGTATTCAGTTCCAAATACTCAGGAAGCTAAGGCAGGAGTATCACTTGTCTGGCAGATCAGTGTCAGTTTGGAAGATTAAGGAGTCACTGTTTAAAAAAATGGGGACAGTGTTGGAATTGGGGACTTAGCTTAGTGATCCACACTTTTCCCGTAACTAACTTTGACTAAGAGAAGTATACCCGAGATGCTGGGTATACTTTGCTTGCTGGGCATACTTTGCTTGCTGGGCATAAATATCCTGACCTTCTGAAGTTGCTTTTTTCAAATACTGACTTGTTTGGACTGTATTAAAATGTAGTTGATCCTGTTTGTTCTGTAAAGTATCACTTTAGGTAGAGTCCAGTGTTTCTGAAACCAGGGGGATACCATAATTTTGTAACCGTGGTAATGCTGATGTCAGACTGAGTTTGATCTGAGTCCTGTGAGTTAAGAGGATTCTTGTCCCTTCCAAGGTTTTTGTTTTCGGGTGCTGAGCGCTAACCTAGTTCGGTACCACTGCGCTACATCCTCAGCCTCTCCAAATTATGAATTGGTCCCCACCTAAGAAGTTTGTTAAATTTAGAGCTGAATGTTCAAAGGGAGGCCTTTTGAAATAAGGTTGTTGTTGGTGTAACTGTGTGAGGAGTGTCTCTTGGACTCGGCACACTGAGAAGTCACATACCATTTATACCTGCAGTCAGCCAGCCTGTTGTCTCTAAGCCAGACCATGTGGCGCTTCACATTTCTACTCAGGATCTTTACATAAGCGTCTGGCTGGGTAACTGAATTGCTAAGGTTGAGTTTTCTACTCTGACATAAAAACTTCAGTTGGAGAACTGTAATTAGCATGGCACTGTAGTGTCCCAGATGGGGCAGATGCACTCTTAAGTGCTATGACGCAGCAGTGCACAAGGCAGCCCTTGGCTTTATAGGACTAAAACCTCAGGAAATACACGTTCCACATGGACGGGTGCCACCAGAAAGTGAAGAGGGATTTGAGAGCCATGGGGTGGGACGTGAGGTGGGCTGGGCTGCAGTAGCACAGTGGTTGGAAAAAGGCTGGGAGAAAAGGCATCGCTCTTCCACTTACCTGGAGGCCATAGGAAAGATTCAGATTGTTGGGCATGACCGGCTGTGCAAAGGCTGAAAGTGCCATATATATATATATATATGTGCCCATCTTCATTGTTTGTTTCTACACTAATATGTGCATTTT
The DNA here is from genome assembly GCA_004025085.1 of Thryonomys swinderianus. Taxonomy (NCBI): domain Eukaryota; kingdom Metazoa; phylum Chordata; class Mammalia; order Rodentia; family Thryonomyidae; genus Thryonomys; species Thryonomys swinderianus. Next base: position 15,518 of record PVIC010026801.1, read on the forward strand.
CTTTTCAAAGAGGATGGATCTGTCCTGAAACAGTTTCTTTCTGAAACGGAGAAGATGTCCCCTGAAGACAGAGCCAAGTGCTTTGAAAAGAATGAGGTAGAGAACTTGGCGAGCAGCGTGTTGAACTGCTTCTGCAGAGTTTTGGGGTTAATTTCTTTCTCTTCCACAGGCCATCCAGGCAGCCCATGACGCCGTGGCCCAGGAAGGCCAGTGTCGGGTAAATGCTCACCAATGTCCCAGATGGGCAGCTCAGACACCACCACGCTCTCGCTAGGATGTTTGCCTTGTATTGGAACATAGTAACTGGCAAACGTTAGCCATCCGAGCCACTAAATCTACCCAAATAATGCTTTGACTAGCTTTACTCCCTAAAATGACTCTTTAGCAATCAAACTGGCAGTTGAAATAGTTTTGCATAATTCAAGTCAATAGTAGTATGCTTAGACCAAAATGAGCTTTAATAGGAGGTAACTGCTAGTCATTGAGCTCTTCTTGCAGGCTTTGAAAGCGTAAGATACAGTAGCAAAACTAGTCAGTTCTGGTAGGTTTAATATGCCACAAATGTGAACAGTGCCTCCAGTCATCTGCCAGACTCAAGTTGGAGGCCAACACCTCTGTACCACAGTCAGCCCTGCCAAATGTTAGACCTGGCTGTGAGTGGAATGCCAGCCTCCCGAAGCCTGCATTTCTCCCTCGGTACAAAGCACTAGTCACACCCTCAAAGGTCCTGCAGTTCCAGAATTTCTACCCTAATGGGCTTAGATTCCAGCTTTGTGTGGAGGGAGTACCAGCTATCATTTTTTAAAAAAAGATATACCACTTGAATTGTGGATTTACTTTTAAAAAGGCTATCTTCTCTAACACTCACTTTTTTAAATCCTGACTCCCTTCAGGTAGACGACAAAGTGAACTTTCATTTCATTCTGTTTAACAATGTGGACGGCCACCTCTATGAGCTGGGTACGTGTTGCTCCATTTTGGAAACCAGTACAGTTGCATGCAGTCTTTCAGACTTTGTTTCACTTGCAGGATTGGTGCCGTCCTTATGGACCTTGGTACATCCTTGTGTAAGAAGGCAAAGCAGGGGACCTTGCATCATACGCAGAGTGCCCCCCGCAGGTGCCTGGCCCTACCAGATTGGATGGCTTTAATCCCAGTGCGTTGAGGTTCTGTCACAGGAGCCCCAGGTCCAGGCGTCAGTGGTCAGACTTTTCCTTCTTCCTGTCACTATGCCTTAGTGCCATCCTTTTCAGACAAGGAATAGTTTCAGAGCAAAAGGATGACTGCCTGAGTATGATCCTGTTGGTGTAAAGAGAAATGAGAGTGATTTCTTTTGGTCAGTTATGTTAGGGAGAAGGCATATCCATGATGGCGAAAGCCTTGGAGCTGTGTGGTCTCAGTGCTGCCCCTGGAGTCACAGGGCGCAGGAGACCTGGGGGCAGTCAGGAGTCGAGCTCCACTTCCCGCCCCCTTTCTGGTGCCCTGGAGATGGCGTCTGACTTTTGCTTTGTGTTCCTTCCTGAGAAATGGGAGCACAGTCCTCTCCGTTAGTGACTGGACTGAGGTGATGTGACCTGCTCAGTTGCAGGTTGGGTATCTCGGCATGAAGCTCACTGTGGCCCAAGGCTCTACCCAGACTTCTCTTTGTGGGAGTGGCATTCAGAAGAATCCAGAGCCTCCCTCTGGGACGAGCAGATGCCATAGCCAGAAAATGAGCAGGGGAAGTTGACATGTGGCTTCTTTGTTCCAGATGGGCGGATGCCTTTTCCCGTGAACCACGGCACCAGTTCTGAGGACTCGCTGCTGCAGGTAATATTAAGCAGGCTTCTTTCAAATCCACCACAGGGCCTCTCTTGAGCCACATTGTCTGAAGCGTTGACACTGGCTAGTATGGTCGGCCTCCCCTTGTCTGGGTTGAGAGCAATCCCTTACAGCTTAGAGCAATTTAGTAATTCTACCTACCTTGTTTTATAGCTACTGGTTTTAAACAGGATCCTTCAAAGAAACCTCACTCATCTGTTTTGTGTGTTGTCTTTAGTCCATAGTAAGAATTAGCCTAAAAGCCATTGTTTGCTTCCTTGGGAGATTAAAACATCTATTGTACTCTTGTCACATTACATCATCATGCAAGACTGGTAGCAGCACCCTGAGCCTGCCTTAATCCTCTCTGGCTGTGGATTTGAGTCAGTCTTATAGGTAGTATACTATGGATTTAGGTGGTAGGTGAATTTAGTTTTTTCTTCCCAGATGGCCTAGTGTTAGGGAGACATCCCTGACAAGAGTTTTAGGGTCCAGGATCAGTGTGTAACTGTACTCTGGGGTAGAATCAGTTTGCTGTTGAAAAGGAAAATTGTTCATGATAACAGAACTATGGTAACCACAGCTAATCTGCTTTGAGTGCCTGGAATGTGCACAAAGTTCTTCTATGAAGAGCCAGATAGAAAGTTTTTCAGGCTTTGTGTGGCCCTGGCTTCACTGCAGGCATTTAGTTCTGCTGCGACTGCTCCCGAGTAGCCCGTAGGCAGCGTCTCAGGGAACGTGTAGCAGTTGTGTTCCACAGCGGCTGTGTTAGCAAAGCAAGACAAGCTGGACCAGGCCTGCGGGCTGTGGTTGCCGACTCCTGCTTGATGCGGTTGCACATGAATCCTGTGTTTTGTGGAATCCTTTAACTGTGTATTGTAGGAGGATTTATTGTCCTCATCTTACAGCCCAGGAAACAAGGGCAGAGAGGTTAGGTGATGTCCAAGGCTAGTGAATGAAATGGCAGGAGTAGCAGCTGCTGACCCATCCCTGTAATCGTAGCACCTGAGAAGCTGAGTCAGGATGATTGCAAGTTCAAGGCCAGCTGGGCTGCATAGCAAGCCCTGTCTCAAAACACAAACAAGCTCCAAATAACAAAAATTTAAATTGCAGAACCGTGGTTCTAATTGAGTCTTAGAGTGTGCTCGCGGCCACTGTATAGCCCGACCTTGCTTTATAGGAGCCTGTCTTTGGAACAGACCTGTTATCCCCAGGCTGCCTGTGGGCCAGGTGAAGTGTCTGTCGGAGAGACGGTCACTTCTTATAGCCATACATATCTGAGGCCACATAAAGCCAGTTCTTGGTATGTGAGAGGAATATGAGAATAGTAATGTGACATGAGAAATGGGCTCTGAGAGGCTGAACAGTGGGATTTACTTAGAGGAGAGAATGCGTACAGAGGCAGAGCTTGTTACTGTTGATCCAGTTTAAGGGAAAGGGTAACTCCTATCTGACCCTATACTGGTACCATAAAAATGTGTCCACATAGAATATCAAAATCACGTGAGGTGTGGGTAGGGTAAATCTTGTTTAAAGAAATAAATGAAAACTTCTCTAATTGCCATCTTAAAATGAATCTAAATGATCATTTTAACAAAACTCATGCTAAGTGAAACTAGATTTATATAGTTGTAGACATTTTAAGTGGTCTACATCACACACTGAGTTATTGTTAAGCTGGGGCAAAAATATATTTAACCCCCAAGTCTCCTAAACTTGAATGAATGAGGTCATGGCTCATTGTCCACAGGAAAGTGGAGTTGTCTGTGTAGCAGCAGCCTTGTTCTCTATAGGTGACCCTAATTTTAGCAAAAAGACGGTGCATACTATAAAAGTGAATGTGGGGAAGGAGGGCCTGGAATGTTAATCTGTTACGCTGATAGAGAATGCACACTTCAGTCTGAATCTGGTTTTAATTGTAGTTCTGAAGCAGGAGTAAAACTCCAAGGCAGCTGTGGGAGGGGCTTTGAGAACCGCACAGATGTTGAATCTCTGACTGAGGAACTGAAGTGCCCCCAATTCTTCTGCACTACACAGGGTTGCCTTCATCTTAATTTCTTAGATGTAATAACAGCTCGTGGTGTAACCTTCCCACGGGACTTTGTACAGGTCGAGCAGAGTGAGTGACATGGATGATTCCAAAGCATTGAAGCCTAGAAGTTGGTAAATACATCACAATCAGTTTCTGTGACCTATCCCTGTGATCTAGGTCCTAGAAGCAGTAACATGGGTCACTCCATCATAACTCTTAAAAATCCATCACTTACCTCTGCCTGTAATATACTGGGTAAAATTTAAGGCTATTTTTTTTTTTTTTTGAGACAGAGTCTTTGTAATTCAGGCTGGCCCTGAGCTCACTATGTAGTCCAGGCAAGCCTTGAACTCAGCAATCCTCCTGTCTCTGCCTCCCGAGTGCTGGGATTATAGGCATGAGCCACCACACCCGGCAATTTAAGGCTATTTTGTAAGATACTTAAAAGAAATTTGTTTCTACTTGAGTTTGAGTTGGAACTTTTATGCTTTTTGTGGGAGAGAAATCAGCTTTGTGCTCCGTTTACACCTCAGGAAAAGAGTGTTAGTAGTTTCATTTTCTTGCCAAGCCCAGTACAAGAGTTTGAAAATCAAACCTATGGCAGGTAGTCCTTTCCAAGCCCCAGTTTTTGTCTCTTTCCTTAAACCTCCTGAATTTCAAGGTTGATGAGGGATTTAAAGTGGATCGGGACAAACTCTGGCATGCATAGGCCTCAGAAGTTGTTTCTGTGGGTAGTAATGACATCCCTCCTTTTTAGGACGCTGCCAAGGTCTGCAGAGAGTTTACGGAGCGTGAACAAGGAGAAGTCCGCTTCTCTGCTGTGGCCCTCTGCAAGGCAGCCTAGGCCCGAGGAAGGGGCTGGCTGTTCCCCCACACCCGCCCAAGCAGTCCACAAAGCTTCCACATGCGCGTGTAGACATAACTGTCTCCTCCAGGTCTGCAGACACACTCTTCCCTCCACACACCCAAGCACTAGCAGAGCTCAGCAGCTGCAGGCCGAGCTGGTGTGAGCTTTGGGCCAGAGCCTCTTCCCTACCATGTGTGTGACTTACACCTCAGTATCTAATGCTTCCATGGCTTCTTTGGTTGGTGTCTGTAATTAAGACCTTGGATGTTTGTCTTTAAAAGAAATAAAACTTTTCTGCTGATAAATGATAAGCCTAAATTGTTTTTTTTCCTCTTTTACCTTTTCCCCAAATGGCTTGCCAGTAGTATATGAATATATATCATTCATATAAGCAGCTCATATATAATATTAGAAAATTAACATAAAATCATTGACTATTGCATCTTCAGAGTTCTATGCATTTCTCTTATGCATATCTATAGAAAAACTTTAAAATAGCAGTTTTAGATTTATTGATAAATTGAAGAATTCCCATAATTGATATTCCCATAATTGATAATTCCCATAAATTGAAGAATTCCCATATTGATAAATATAGAATTCCCATAAACACATCACCCAGTTTTCCTTATAAATTTTTTTTTCTGTTTTTTTGAGACAGTCTTTGTAGTTCAGGCTGGCCTTTAGCTCACTATGTAGCCTAAGCAAGGCTCAAACTCAGCAATCGTGCCTCTGCTTTCTGAGTGCTGGGATTACAGAGAAGAGCTACTGTGCCAGGCATTGTGGTATGTGATACTGATTGCTGGTGGGCATTGAGTCACCACACCGCTATTGCTGTATGTGGCTACTGGGGATTGAAAGGACCTTACACCTACTAGGCAGGCACCGGAACCACTGAGCTAAATCTCTGGCCCCCTTATAACTATTTTTGACTAGATTGTGAAATGATTGAAGTTTGTCTAATGTTTGTCTACTGGTTGGCAGGAAATCTCCCTGCAGTGCCCCTATTTAATATATATATATTATATATATATATATACACACATGTACATATATTGCTATTTATATAAAATATTCAAGCATTTTAATTTTTTTTTTTTTTTTTTTTTGCTTTTTGGAGACAGGGTCTCACTTTGTAGTTCAGGCTGGCCCTGAGCTCACTATGGTGCCCAGGCAAGCCGCTGCGAACTCAGCAATCCTCCCGTCTCTGCCTCCCGAGTGCTGGGATTACAGGCGTGAGCCACCACGCCCAGCATTATATGTGGTCACCGGGGATGGAACTCAGGTCCTTGCGCTTGCAAGGCAGACGCCGGAACCACTGAGCTAACCCTCCGGCCCAAGCATTTTAAATTTTTACAGAAAAACTTGATTTTCACTTAATTTTTAAAAATTGAATTCTTTATTGGTACATTTTATATACAGCTTACAATCATGCTTGCATTGGGAATTTGTACCAGTATATGACATGAGTTAATTTCTCATTTTTAACCATATGCCTACCCACCCCACAACCCCTCACCCCCTACATACATGTGCTTTCTTTTTCTTTTCAAATCATAAGTCTTTCCCCTCATTACTTTCCCTTTGAATATTTTTTGTTTCACAAAATCTATCATACATTCTAGAACTCATTTACATCTACAGGTTTTAATACCAGAGAAAAGATAAAGTATTTACATATCTCTGACATTTATTTCACCTAGTGTGTCCTCAAGATGTGTCCATTTGCATATAAATGACTAAACTTATTCTTTATGACAGTAATACTCCATTTTATTTTAAAAAACCACATCTTTATTCAGTCTCCAGTTGATGGACATTTGGGTTGTTTCCAAGATTGGGCTATCACAAACTGAGCTGCTGTGAACATGGGTGCATGCATGTCTTTACGATATGATTCTTTTAATTCCTTTGAGTATATTCCTGGCAGGGCAGGGTCAAATGGAACCTCTAATCCTAGTTTTTGCAGAATCTCCACACTGATCTCCACAATGGTTGCACAGTCTACAACCCCAACAGTGGAGAAGGGTTCCTTTGTCCTGCATCCTCACCAGCTTTTATTGCTGGTTAATTTCACAATAGCAGCCATTCCTTGGGAGTGTGATGAAATCTCAGTGTTGTTTTCATCTGAATCTCTCAAGTGACCAGTGATGTTGAACATTTCTTAATATGCTTCTTGGCTGCTTTCATTTCTTCCTCTGAGAAGTGTCTATTTCAGATGCCCTTTTTTTTTTTTTTTTTTGGAGACAGGGTCTCGCTTTGTAGTTCAGGCTGGCTCTGAGCTCACTATGTAGCCCAGGCAAGCCTCGAACTCAGCAATCCTCCTGCCTCTGCCTACCGAGTGCTGGGATTACAGGCGTGAGCCACCATGCCCGGCACTGTGGTATGTGGTATTGGTTGCTGGTGGGCGTGAGTTTCCATGCCCAGCATTGTATGTGGTTACTGGGATTGAACTCAGGACCTTGCGCTTGCGAGGCAGGCGCCAGAACCACTGAGCTAACCCTCCGTTTCTTTTTTGGTTGGGTCTTTCCCTGCTTTTGGAATCAAGGTAATGGTTGCTTCAAAGAATGAATTTAAGAGTACTGTTTCTCTTTTGATTTCATTAAAAAGAGTTTGAGAAGTAGTGGCATTAACTCTTCTTTAAAAGTTTTGTAGAATTAAGCAGTAAAGCCATCAGGACCAGGGCTTTTCTTTGTTGGTAAGCTTTTTATTACATTTTCAATTTCACAGATTGATATTGGGTTGTTTAACATTTTTATATCCTCTTTGTTCAGCTTTGGAAGTTTTTTGTGTCTAGGAATCTATCCATTTCTTCTATATTTTCCATCTTTTTGGAGTACAGATTTTCAAAATATGTGTTTATTTTCCTTTGAACTTCCAATGGATCTGTAATGATTTCCCCATTTTCATTCCTAATAGGATGGATTTGAGCCTTTTCCTTCCTTTGTTTGATAAGGTCGACTAAGGGTCTGTCAATTTTATTTATCCTTTCAAAGAACAAACTTTTCGATTCGTTGATACTTAGTATCATTCTCTTTGTGTCCATTGCATTAATTTCTGCTCTGATCCTTATAATTTCCTCCCTTGTATGAGCTTTGGGTTTGTCTTGCTCTTCTTTTTCTAATAGTTTAAGGTTCAGCATTAGATTGTTTTGAGTTTGCTCTATTTTCCAGGTGTAGGCATTTACTTCTATGAATTTCCTTCATAGAACATATGTGTCCCACAATTTATGTGTCCCATAAATTCCTATATGTTGTACTGGGGTTATCATTTAATTATAGAAACTTTTTAATTTCTTCTGTGGCCTCACATAATTTTTTCAAATAAAAAGATATGTAGCACTGGGCATGGTGGCCCATGCCTCTAATCCCAGCACTTGGGAGGCTGAGGCAGGTGGATCACCATGAATTTGAGGCCAGCCTGGACTGCATAGCAAGAGCCTATCTCAAAAACAAAAAAACCCCCAAACAACTCAAATAAGAGATATGTAAGAGTAAATATTTTGAAGAATTTCAAAACAAACAGTGAAATGTAAGATTTGACTTCATTCTGAAATGAATATGAACCATGTTAATCAGAAAAACAATTACATATTTAGCTATGGATTTATATCCACAAAAATTTTACTAACTCAAAAGGGGTTATTTTTGCTTATAGTTTTGGAGGTATTAGTTCATGGCTGGCTGGTTGGAGGCAGGAACATTGTGGCAGAAGAGGCTGGTAGAGCAAAGCTGCTCACCTCGGGTTGCAGTTAAACAGCAAGGAACAGACAGTGAGGAAGAGACAGTGGACCAGACAGCACACTGATGATCTCACTGCCACGCTCACCCGGACACTCTCCTCTCCTACAGGGTTCTTGAGCTAATCATATTGATAGTCCTCTTAGACTGTCACTTTTTACTTCTTGTCACCTTGTCACTCATACACGTCTCCTTAAATCATAATCTCCAAATAATCACAAGATCATTATTCTATCATGATACAACTATCCATCATAAAATAAAAAATATAGTAATCTTGTTGCTCCAAGTTTCAGCATTATTCCAAAATTCAAAGTCTCCTATGAGACTCAAGGCAAACTT
>PVIC010026802.1:0-24294 GCA_004025085.1 Thryonomys swinderianus
TTTTTTTTTGAGACAGGGTCTCGCTTTGTAGTTCAGGCTGGCTCTGAGCTCACTATATAGCCCAGGCAAACCTCAAACTCTGCAATCCTCTATCTCTGTCTCCCAAGTGCTGGGATTACAGGCGTGAGACACCATGCCTGGCACTGTGGTATGTGGCATTGATTGCTGGTTGGCATGAGTCACCACACCCAGCATTGTATGTGGTTACTGAGGATCGAACTCAGGACCTTGTGCTTGCAAGACAGGCAGGCAGGCGCTGGAACCACTGAGCTAAATCTCCAGCCTGAGGTTTTTTTTTTTTTTTTACATTATTCAAAGGAAAAAGGAGAGAAGGCTTTACCCAAAGTAAATTTCTTTTTTCTTTTCCCAAGCTCAGTTTCTAATACTCAAAATAATTGGATATGTTAAAAATATTAAAAACTGATGACAACATTGCAACTATCTTAGTTACTTTATCATGTTACTGAAACAGAATACCCGATACCCTAAATTTAAAAAGGTTTAAAATTTAAAAAGGTTTACTTGGCTCGTAGTTTCTAAAGGTTTCAGTTCATAGTCAGCTGGCTTGGAGGTGGGGTAGATGGCAGACCGGATCACGGAGCACAACAATGAAATAGCAAATGGGCACAGTGACCAGCTTCCTTCCGCTTCTCACGCCGTATCCAGGCTACCGGAGCTTAGTAGCCCTCGTGCCCTGAATCCCAGTGCCCTTGATGCTAGCATCACACCACAAATTAATCTCACACGTACGCTAGATCCAGACACCTCTGAAAAGCCCACCTGAGAATGCACGAGGTGGGAGACATCTAGACACAACCACAACAACAATATTTAAACCTCCTAACTCAACAGTTCTCAGCCTTGGCTCCTCATTACGATCACCTGGGAAGTTGTAAAAGTTCTTTATTCTGACCTCTGTTCCCAGATAGTTTGTGTAGATTGTTCTGGACTAGGCATGGGCACTGATACTTCATAACATGATCCCAGTGCAGGCAGTGTCAAGGTCACCTACTGTGACCACCCCTCCTCTTTGGCAGATGCTCATCTGTCATCATTTTGTGTCCTGTGTAAGGACGTGTCTGCATCAACAGAGAAGATAACAGAGAGAGTTCTAAGTATTTCTAGGTCTATGGCTGCTATTTCTCTCTCTCTTTTCTGTCTCTCTCTCTCTCTCTCTCTCTCTCTCTCTCTCTCTCTCTCTCTCTCTCTCTCTCTCTCTCTCTCTCTATCTCACTCTCTCTATCATCTTTGTCTCCCCTGTATCTTTTACCTCCAGTGGTTCAGAAAAAAACAAGCTTGGTAATACCCAAAAATGTTCCTGGTGTTTGAGATTGTATAAAAACAAAATAGGGCTGCCAGGTGTGGTGGCTCATGCCTGTCATCCCAGCACTCGGGAGGCAGAGACAGGAGGATTGCTGAGTTCGAGGCTTGCCTGGGCTACATAGTGAGCTCAGAGCCAGCCTGAGCTACAAAGCGAGACCCTGTCTCAAAAAAACAAAACAAAACAAAATAGGGCTGAGGGTGTAGCTTAGTATTAAGATGACTGGCTTCCCCATGTCAGGGCCTGTGTTTGATCCCCACAAATGGAGAAGTAAAGAAGAAACAAAAGTCTAATTTCTGGTCTATCAAAGGAAATCGTGAGATTTTCCAAGGTGATTCTCAGCTGCAATCCACATCTTGAGCCACTTTTCTTTTCATATTGGCCACATATTTTGAAGAACGTCTTGACCTTTCTCTGCATCCACTCTCCTATCTAAGGTTTCCTTACTACTCTTCTGGTCTCTAAGTTGGACAATGAGGTCTAGAGTATTTTCCTTCCTGAGACATTGTGTCCTGGTTCTCTACTCTATTCACAAATAATTCTTACACTTGCAAATTGGAAACTGCACAATATATTTCACTTATAAACTGCAAGTGATATGTCTATGTTATGTAGTCAAGAAGAGCATTTGCTGTCTGATTCAAAATCCAAGTATTTGAAAGACAAATCATACTGACAACAATCTTAAAGGGTATACTAGATCCTATTCCAACAGTGATTTAGGCTTATGAAAGTTTTGTTTACCTTTCAGTTATCAGTGCATTCAATAGGTATGAGAACCAAACAGAGGCAAAAAATTTGTTAAGTGGGTTGATAAAAATTTGTTAAAATAAAATTTGTTAAGTGAGTTGATCAAAGAATTAGCTCTTATAACTACGGGTAGAATAAACTGTCTCAAAAGAAGTTTTACTTGTAAAACTTCGATATTTATTATTTCTAATATTATGGTTAGAAATCATATTATCCGACTAGACATTAAGAAGTGTGTCCATCTCGTTCATTCTCATGCCCTTAGGTAAGACTGAAAGCCGAATAATCACAGTTCCCGCACTGAATACAAACTATAGAGAAGAACTCTTCACAGTTTTTGAGGGAAGTCAAGTCCAGCCCCAGTTTCTGGGAGCAAGTAGTTATATTTTTTAACATGTCACATTGAACTTAATGTCAGGTACACGTTATTCAGGTTTTTTCATCATATACAAAAAGCTTGGCTTAGAATTGTAAGTTTTGTCTCTGATAGAATACGTTGCCTCTAAATTGACAATGTAGAGCTGTGGATTTTGAACCAAATTACCTCACCACTAACACTATTCCAACAGAAGACCCTGATTTAAGGGTCCAGAAAGGGATAGAATAATCTTCTCAATCAACTATAAACATAAAAATATATTTAATTCCCATAACTTTAAAGAGATTGTCATGAATCTCTTTTAAAACACTGTGAAATTCACTAGCTTATTTTAACATGCGTAAAAATACTAACCACACGATATTCACAGCAATTACAGAATGGTAGTTCTTTATCAGTTTAGGTAAAACAAGGTAAGACAAAACATTTTGGGTGACCTTGGATAGTCCTATGCTACATGCATGGTCATCCATGATGATTCATTATTATTATAGCAAACTCCACTGTGCACCTGCACTAAATGACAGAGTTGTATCCTCGATGCCCTCAAGCCCCATCAGATGTCCAGGCTTCAACATATCTGGTAGCTGTCCCTCCCCGGACCCTAGACACTTAGCCTGTTCTGCACGTAGAGAACTACAGAGGTATGGGAGATTGCCAGCATACACTCCTGTCCCTTACAATCATTTGTGTTTGTGAGTAACTGACTCAGGACACAAGGCTGGAGCAACTCTGTCTATCTTACCAGTACTCAGTTATATAGTTTATGAGGTGGAAGATAAATATGTGAATTAGAAAACTGTAATCCAATGACACAACTAATATAAAATGCTCTGGCAGCTCAAAGAAGAGCCTTCTATCTCAACTTCTTGGTATGAAGAAAGTGTCCCAGAAGTAAAATTAAGTTTCCTAGTCCCCACCACACCAGGATGTTCACAGGAGAAACTAGTGACTTCTATATGCCAAACTCCTTCAGGAAAAAATATTTACAATGATATATGTTTTAGGATGGCATTGTGCTTATCTTCCAATACAAGTTGGACAGGTTACAGTTAGGCATATGCTGGCTCCTGGCTTTCTTCCTGAGAGAACAGTATCTTGGCTTGTACAACATTATTTTCATGAACTGCTATTCTTAAGAGATACTTTCAATTTTTTGGTACACAAAGATAATATGCTCCTTCATACTGGCACTGTGCAAATTGCTGCTTAGTTACATCAAGTATTGTTATCTTTTATAAATGAAGATAGTGATGAGGAAATAGAAAAATGTCATTTTCTGGCTCTCCATCTGAATATGGCGTCTTTTTAAAAAACACTGCAAGTTTGCATTAAAATTGAGATTCCTATACACCATTTTTTTCCTGAAAATGTCTACAGTGCTGAGTACCCCTTTCTGTGAGGAATACTATTCTGTAAATGAGTTGTATAGCTTCTTTCTTGCTTTTAGTTAATTTTGCATAGTAAAAATCTAGAGAAGTACACAAATTTCCAGCACCTGCCTAACAAACACAAGGTCCTGAATCGATCCCTGGTGACCACATACCACAAGGCAGGGTGTGGTGGCTTACACTTGTCATCCCAGCACTCGGGAGGCAGAGGCAGGAGGATTGTTGAGTTCGCGGCGGCTTGCCTGGGCACCATAGTGAGCTCAGGGCCAGCCTGAACTACAAAGCGAGACCCTGTCTCAAAAAGCAAAAAAAAAAAAAAAGAGGTCTTACAAAGCCACTAAGTTGCCCAGCCTTGGTTTCACTTGTCACTCTTCTTCCTCAACCTCCCAGAGCACTGGGATTATAGGTATCCATCACCGTACCCAGCAATTACAACATTTCACATCTTCGATCGTAATGATCAAACTTCCCAACAAACTACAGCCTGGTTACTCTCATGCCTATATTTTCACGCTTAAGAAACTGAGACTTAAGACTAATTTACCAAGGGTCACATAGCTGGTAGAGCTTACTGTGAATCTTCAGTGATCTGATTCCAGTACCACATGCCTTGTAGCAGAAGGATTCTTATATCCAAAAAACTGTGGCAAAGTTGTACTCAATTCAGATGATTCTTAAGATACTAAATTGGTACAATCCTTTTAACGGGTTGACCAGAAGTCTTGACTGTAATAGAGCCCTTAATAAGCTCTGTCTACCACTATCATTAGCAAAAAATGACGAGATGATGAGAAAACGAATAACTTGGAAACATTAATAAGGACATGACAAAGGACTCAGAACTAGTGTTCTTTTAGGTGATTAGAAGATGACAGACAGATTGGTGCAGTGGGGAAATATTTCTTTAAAACTGGGGCACTGCTGTTCTTTTTAGAGTTGACGTTTGGCAAATTGTTCAGCCCCCTTGAATCTCTCTCTGTATCTTGATGATGGCAACAATATCCTTACCTTTCAGAAGTTCTATGAAGCAAATTTAAAACGTGCTTTTTATGTGTGTGATATGAGAAAATTGCAGAAATTATTTTCCATCCTAACAACACCTATGACTCTGGACTGAGGAATGAAATCATGTTCAGGGGGGGAAGTTTAGATTTGTCTCCAAACTATGCTTTTTTTTTTTTTTTCAACAGCCTTCTTCAAAGGAAAGTACTGGGTCTCCCTGAAAGCTAAGGAAGTATCCGGATAAGGGATGGGTTGGATTAATCATTTGATCTCTGTCCTTTCAAGGGCCCAGATCTAAGATCTAAGAAAATATTCACACAGATTTAAAGGAACTTTCTTCTGAATCACTCCAGCCACAGCAGCTGTAATGATAACAGTATCCGCTGCTTTGTCTACAACAAACACTGACTGAAAGTGGCAGGCACATAGGTCTGACATACTGTCCACTTCCGGACATCTTCCTTGTTATGCTTTGCCTCTTGGACGCAGTGGTGGTTTCTGTCGTGGTTTTTAATGAGAGTATCTAGGTTCATGGTTTTAATGAGATATTTTTATGTAATTTTTTTTTCCTTAGGGGAAAGTGCGAACACAGTCCCCCACTGCCACAAATTATGCAGTCGAGTTTCCCACATTTGGGGAAATCGCAGGGGTCAGCACATCCGGAGTGCAATGGATAAGCCTTGCCCTGGGAAAACCACCTTCGTGATCATGGTATCTCCCCTGCCAGGTAAGTATTTTTTAATGTAATTTTTAATTGGGTTTATTGGTACATTTTACATATACATTATGATCACAATCAACATAAAAAAATTGCACCTGTACATGATATATCTTGATCTTCACTTATTTTCTTTCCCCTGCCCACTCTCTCACCTCCTAACCCACTATGTACATAAGTTTTGTTTCCTTTTTTTTTGTTTTTACTATCAATTTTTTCCTTCTTTATTTTACCCTATCCCCCTCCCTTTCCCTTTTCCCTTTGAACATTTTCTTCCTATTTCACAATACCTATCATACATTCTGGGCTTTATTTATATCTTTAGCTTCTTGTACAAGAGAAACAATACAGTATTTATACATCTGTGTCTTATTTATTTCACTTATGATGTCCTCAAGGTATACCCATTTGAGTATAAATGACTCAAATTTATCATTCCTTATGGATGAGCAATACTCTTTTATTTAAAAATACCACATCTTCTTTAGCCCGTCTCTTGTTGATGAACATTTGGGCTGTGTCCAAGCTTTTGAAGTCATTCTATTTATTCTCCAATTCTCCTTTTCCCCTTCAAACTGAGGAAATGAACCTTTGTATTTTCCTTCCTTAGACTCCTTTTGAGGTAAAGATATCATAAAGCTGGAAGGGAAATAGTAGAATGACATTGAATTGGTGTTAACCAATTCTTACAGACACCTGGTGAAGGTAATAAGGAGGATGTGTAGTTCAAGGAAGTTACTACAGTGATTTTCCTAACAGGGAAGAGAGATTCAGGTTCACCTCCAAAGGTAACAAAGACAAATAGAAATTGTAGACAAAGGGTAGGGAAGTAATAAATGGACAGAAAATTGCTAACAAGAAGAAACATGGGTAAAGGAGATTCTGCCTGAATTAACTCAAGGCATGAGGTGGGCTAGGGTGAAAACACATTGAGGGTGAGGAATATTAAATTTGACTGGAGACAAAGAATGGAGAAATTTTGCTTAACTGACCTAGCAAGATTCTTACTAAAGTTATGATGGTGAAGGACAAAGCCCCTGTTTAGGACTAGTAAAAAAGGGACCTCAGAAGAAACTGACTCCAGTATGATCAAATACAAAAGACTTTGTATTTGAATCAGATTTATCTTAACCCAAGAAGAATCGGAAGGCTGCCATCCTGTGAGCAGGGAGGACGTAGCATCCTCTCTGCTGACAGCAGTCACGTGAAGACAATGGGTCTTCAAGGGGAGCTCTCCAGTGACTGTGAGCACCCGCGTCAGCTGACATTTCCATGATTAGAAGCAGCAGTTCTGTGGAATGAGCTGGCTCTGTAGTGGACACATTATATATTAGCACAGAGACTGGCAAGGTCAATGGCAAGGCCAATGCCAGACACTGGCAGGCCCCAGAGGTGTCCTGAACTCAGGTGGGATAGGGAGGGAAGCCTCTGAAGGCTAAAACCAAGTCAGCTATCTACTCACTGAGATGAGAGTGGGAGTCTGTACTAGTCAGCTTTTTGCAACCTGAGACACATTATCCAACATTTACAATTTAAAAGGAAGAGAGGTTTAATTTGGATCATGATTCGGGATATGTAGCCTATAGTTGGCTGGCTCCAAAGAGGAAACATCATAATGGAAGGGCATGGCAGAGGCGAGCGGCACACATCATCCCAATGGGGAAATCAACCAGAGAAGGGAGGAGCCAGGGGAGAGACATACCCTCCAAAGCTTTGCTTCTAGTGACTCACCTCTTCCAAATGGGCCCAACTCCTAACAACCCATTTAGCCACAGACTTGTCAATGGATTACTCTACTGAAGAGGGGAGTGTTTTCATTATTCAATCATCTTCCAAAAGCCCCACCTTTAAACCCCTGAGACTTAGGAAGGACATTTTAGATTTAAAGCATAGTAGTATCTGATTTAGGTTCATCATTAAAAAATAAGGCATTATTATGACTGTCATACTTGATTTTGAATCTAACAATTTATACTTTGCATACGTGTAAACCCAACAGGGATAAGGCCAGATTCTCTGGTTCTTTCATAATGATTAGAAACGTTGCCATATTAGCCTATTCAACTTGAACCCAGAGAGAGCCTGAGAAATGCAAAGCCATTGACTGATTCAGCCACCCTCAGAAGAGGCCAGATAAGTGAAAACCATTATTCTAAATTCCCAAGACCTTAACTGCTTCCTCTCCAGATTTGAGAAAGCTGGCTCAGAATGAAATCTATTATTTTCAGCACTGTTTTTTTTTTCTGCTTACATTTCAGGAAACCCGGCAGAAGATGGAAAAGCAGCTGTGCTCCCCTGACGCCGCTGAGAGTCCCGGTTCCCACTCTCTCTCGATCAGCTTCTGCCTGCTTGTGAGAACAAGTGGCCCAGAGAAAGCTGTTACTGACTGAAAAGGACTTGCAGAATCCCGAGATGAAAGCGCACGGTGAACCCGAAGAAGCGGCGAGCCTTGGAGGATTAGCACTGTTTACGCCTTGGCAGCGACTGTCCTATTTCAGGGAGAGATGGTTCTGGAAATTGATCCCTTCTCCCATTGAGCAAGCGAAGGTGGGGAGAAATGAAAAGGTGTTTGAGGCGCTGCCAGGTGCCTCGTGACAGAGGCCTGCCATCACCTCTGCAGGGGACAGTCTCTCTCCAGCTTGGCTGGCTTCAAGCAGCTAATAAGCTTCCTAGGGGGCCGCTCTAATCCCTTCCTGCTTCGACTTGCACCCCTGAAGGTGGGCGAGAAGGGTGAGGCCCCTCTGTCCTGTCTTTGGTAAAGCTGGGCCCGAGCCTCGTGACCATCTAGCAGCGGGTCTCTGTTGAGAAGCCAGCTGGCCCGGGCTGTGTGGGGAGCAGGGAAGAGAGGATAGCGAGAGCTACATGGACTCGGAAAGGGGCCCACACCTGGGTCGCTGCAGGGAGAGAGGCCTGTAGCTGTCCTCACCACCTGTGATGGCCAGGAGGCTGCACCCACCTGACTCTCTCCTGCTTTGTCAGGACCCCTCATCTCACACTGACGGTTTCCACTGATAGCCTGTCCTGTTATTTTTATTTCTCCTCCCGGATGTCTCTTCAGAGAGGAGATTGTTACGACCTGAAAATGCCTTAGGAACCATGTGTGCAAATGTTGCCCTCCGTAATAGCAGAAAATGAGGAGTGTGAGTGACTGGCCGAGGGACACAGGCCTAGGATTCCACCCGCCCTTCCCTCCCTCTCCCTTCTCCCCTCCCTTTCATCCCTCCCTTCTCCCCACCATGGCACCTGGAAGTGGGAAGTCAGAGTTCTTCTCTGATTCGTCATCAGCCGTGTCACCTGCTGAAGGCTACCCAATCGCAGGCTTCTGTTTGACCATCAGCACAGAGAAGGTCCCGATTGGCGACTGGGGAATAGCGACAGTTCCACGTGTTCACCAAACGCGGGTCTTTTCCTTCTGAGGATATGGGAAGCTCTGTTTTCTGTCCCTTAACGTCTGGGGCCCTGTTTGTGAGTTGAGGCGAGTGCAAAGGGTGTGAGTGACCTTTCAAAGATTTGCTCATGATACGATGTGCCAGGTCCTCATTCTTTTCTCCTCCTATGGAGACCTCCGAGAGGACCCGGCAGGGGGTGGTCGTGTGAGGAGCTGGCTTGTGACTGCCCAGAGTGTTAGGGACTGTCCTTCCCACATGCACCTGCTCTTTTTCCCTGTTACCTTGGTCTGTGCTGCAAGAGCACCAAGCAGATCCCTGTGAATTATTGATGATATGTTTTACAGCGGTTACTGTTCCCTGACTCATAAAATCTCCAGTTATTTTCAGTCACCATGTCTTCGTGCATGATGAGTCATTGTTCCTTTATTTTCCTTCCTTTATTCAGTTTTTAATAAGCAGCTAAATTGTGCTGCCATAATTTATGTCAAAGCATAGTTGCTCACTTCTTTCAGAACCTTTCTAGTCCCAAATACAAATTAAATATGATGGGGGAAATTCAGCATCTAAAGCACAGTTTACCTTTTCTTTCTAGTCTTTCTACTTACAACACTGCTAAAGGGGAATTCGAGAGGAATGGCTTTCAACTATTATTACCCAGCATCGTTTTAAGGAAATCTCAAAGCAATTGCTGAGTATCGGTGGGTTAGTTATAGAGGAATGGAGGTCAGAAGTGTTTCTAACTGCCGGCCTGGTAGAAACTACCTGAAGTAATACAGCACTATCTGGCCCAAAGGACTTTGTGACACCCTTTTGATGTACCTGTATTGTATGCAGCCTTTGGGGCTCTTTTGAAAACATCTTTAAATCAGGTCCATGGGCAAGCACTATCTGTCCTCATTCTGACTGTCAATTCTCTGCTGGCTGTGATGCCTACTCTCAGACTCTTTAGGTACAAGTTTCTCCACAGCATTGTAGCCCAGCATATCCATCTGGCCAGGGAAAGAGTATAATAGAACATATTTTCAGCATGACCAATTAGAAGTGCAACTCCCATTAACAATAACAGGACTTACACTCCAGATTCTTCCTCAATAAATCTGGCCTTTCCCCTTATGAGCAACAGATGGGTTTTCCACAATGGCTCATTACCTTCTGGCTCAGCTCGGCTGCCAGAAGTGAAATATAAAGTTATTTATGAAAGGAGAAAGATGCATAAGTCACCATGGATTACTTTCTGCCATCCTTTCTCATTTATTTAGTTAGAGTTTTCTATTGCTTGAGATGAACAAGTTAGAGAAGACGGTGGTGTCCCCGCTGGGAGTGGAGATGGATGTCCCTCCAGCTTGGTACTTTTCCTAATAGCCACAGATCTCTTGCATGATGCTGTGTTTCTCACAAGAAATGGCAATCGGGGTATTTCCAGAGAGAAGACAGTCATTCCTCACAAGATTCTCAGGACCCGGACAGGCCATCTTGGTGCAGTCTGGGCCCTGGGGCAGACGTCAGTGCCACTTAACCACATGTGACACATGTGAGGAAAGAAAACAAATTGCCTCTTTGAAGAATGCCAATATATGTCGGAGCCCGACATCTCAGTCGGATAGGGATTATTCCTCTGTCAATTGGGGAAGGAAGACAGCGAGCCAGTCCTAAAGCTTGTCACGATGGACATTGTATGGAAAAGGCGCAGTATAATGGTAAAAGATGAAGAGAGGGAAGATAGAAAGGGGATCTAGGAAGCAGGGGAAAATATGCCATGCAAAGAGACTCCTGATTAGACTACTTCTGCCATGGGAAATTCTTTACGAGCCCATGTCTTAATTTCCTCATCTAAGATGAAAATAACATTGGAGATACCAGAAACTTAATACAAGGATTAAATGAGTTAATATTTGAAAAGCACTTATAATAGTGTGTATCACAAAGTAAGTGTGATATCTATGTGTTACACAAAGAAACCACAGCCAGCAATGAGTAGGACTTACGTTGTCTTCCCGAACATAACCGATTCTAATTAGTTTTCAGATACTACAACAAAAGAGAAAATTTACCAGAAAAAGGCCAAAAGAACTAAAACTTACTGAAGACATAGCTCTTCGTTTCCTCCTTGTTTGTTGCACAAGTGTGGACTGGGTGGCAGGGAGGCAGACAGAATCAGGGGCAGAGACAGAGAAATAAAAACAGTGGGTTACAGAGGCTGTAAAGTTTCATGATTAGAAAAATGTCTAACAGCTGGGCATGGTGGCTCACGCCTGTCATCCCAGCACTCCGGAGGCAGAGGCAGGAGGATTGCTGAGTTCCAGGCTTGCCTGGGGCTACACAGTGAGCTCAGGACAAGGCTGAACTACAAAGAGACCCTGTCTCACAAAAAAAAAAAAAAAAAGAAAAGGAAAACAAACAAAAATGTCTAACAGAGGAGTAGTTCTAGGGTATTTCTATAGCTAACGCATGAGAGTCCCAGAGTACCAGATCTAACAGTTACCTCAGATTTCATTTGGAGCATGTGATTTCAAGGATGGCCAGGACGTGGCGAGGCACAGGAGCCATTTCCAAGGTAGTCACCTGCTCCGATAGAGAAAAACGCTGCCTCTTACTAGAGCCAGCCTGACTCTGGGGCGCCCCCTCATCCTCCCTCATCCTTTCTTCAGGAAAACCGTACACTCATTTCTCATTCACACGAGAACATTGCAACACTTGAACATGGTTTTTATTTCCTCGTACACCTTTACTACCAGGTGACAAAGGTCCACACCAGAAGATTTGTTAAATATTAAGGAGAGACAAACCTTGGCATATTTGAAAGTAAACAGTGATGGCTGAAAGGATGTTTCCTTATCGTTTGACCCCTGCTGGATCAAGATGTGGAGCCTGTCACCTGGAAGCCAGGTGAATGCTATGCAGCCTTCTGCATTATTACACATATCGCACGGTCACCATTCCAGTGCTGGTGAGTCTAACTTCTCTACTGCTACACCAGGAACTAGCTGGCAATAGGCAAATCTAGGTGCAGTTTTTGTTATTTCAATTTCCTTTAGGATCGACAATAACTAAGACAGATAATATGCTAACTGGTATCATATATTTTGAAAATAGTGTTTTCATATAAAAGAGCTCATTTGGCAGTGAATCTACTGGAATGATACTTCTTTTACTTCTGAAAGAGTTTTCAGTGGAAAGATCACATGTTAAAGATCTCATTTCTCTTGTTGAGAAATTAATGGCTAGAACACAGGAAGTCTCTCTACTCAGTTTTCATGCTTCCAGTCATCAAGGTGTGATTCTAACTGGGACTTCAATGCTATTTAGAAGGCAGCACACAAGAAGGAATAACTTCTTGTGTTTTTTTTTTAAATGTAGCTATAGGAACAGGAAGGCCTTGGTTATAGCTATTAAAAAGATCAAATGAGGTGTGTGGAAGGGGTGAAAGACAATTACCACAGTAGTTACTGCATAAAAATAACTGATAAGTTTTTATATCTTATCAGAGATAATAAGAGGGATACTGGGATTATGGAAGTCCTCTCAGGTTTTCAAATCTCTCTGAAAGGCTGCATGTGGAATATTGAAAACCTAGATTAACTTTCATCACTTTCTATTTAAGCACTTCTGTTAAATTCAGAACACCAGGAAACAGGGCACCTGGATCATAGAGACTGATATCTTTTGTTACACATATTCTGCACAAAGTAAAATGAGATGATTACTCGCCTTTTAAATGGCTAAAATTGCGAGATCAGATGTATCAAGTCCTACTGTGGATATGGAGCAACCGGAACTCTCTCGTAATGTTGAAGCTAACGTAACAAAGTACACCTACCTTAGGAAAGTTTTGTGGTGTCTTATATACTTCTGTGTGACCCAGTGACCCCATTCTTTATATCAGTCTACATTTAAATTCATTCATATCAAAACTTGTACATGATTTTTCTGGGTCTCAGATATGAGAACCAAAGCTCTGACATGCTGAGGAATGTGAACTGAAGAACACTGGAGAGCCTGAGAAACACCTCAGAACAGGATCTCTCTCACTTCCTCCTGCCCTCTGTTTCTTGACTCTCAATTATCCCCCAAATTGAGGCATAAATAAAGGAATTGTTTCCTAAATCAAGGATATTAAAGCTATTTTCCCCAAAAGCAACCTATAAAGCTTAAAAAATATTATGTTAGCATTCCTCCGTCTTTGGATCTAGCACTGTCCACAAAGAAATTCTCTGACCTACATTTGTCCAAATGGTCATCAAATCCTCATTCCAGAGAAGTTCTTCCCTATACCTGGAAGGTAGAAATACTACCCAGAGAAGTAAAAAGAAATTTAAACAAGGCTTGCTGGGTTTCCTTACTCAATTGCAAACAATTAGCTAATACTCTTTGTACAACTACATATCTAGACACATGGTTGCCTATACTTCCTCACATCTAAACCTAAGAACACTTTGCCTTAGATCTTTGAGTTTTCATTCAGAAAGCACCCATGGAGCATAAAACTTTGATAAGTGACCTTTATGTGGGCAGAGGAAAACTGTCACTTATTTCTACCACTACAGGTGTTTACAATAACTTTGTTTATGTGGCCCCAATTTAGAAACAACCTAACATTCATAGCTGTGGAATACATACAAATTGTGGTGGCCATAAAGTGGAATATTCTTAAACAGTAAGATAATAAATTTGCTAGCACTTGAGAGGCTGAGGCAAGATGATTACCATGCATTCAAGATCAGCCTGGGCCACATAAAGAGTTCAGAGCTATCCTAAACTACATAGTGACACTCTGTCAAAGAAAAAAAGAAAAACAAGTAACAAATACATAAAAAATGATAACATGTGAATACATGGAAGTGAAAGCTTACATGTTTGATTCTTCTTAGGAAAAATATAGATGAAGAATACTAATTGAAAGGATTTAGGACCGGTGGAGGGGAATGATTGCCAAGGGAAGTGAATTTTGAAGGGTATAAAATATTCTATGTCATGTTTGTGGTGGTGAGTACATAAACATCTGGACTTTTCAGGATTTGTGACAGGGTATAACAACAACAACAACAACAAAAAAGGATTAGTTTGCCTGGAAATTATGTTTTAATATACCTCGCATTAAAAGTACTGTGCAGCAATGCACTTCAGGACTCAGTAGTTTAAAATCTTTCTTATTGACTAGGTGTGATGATACACATCTATAATTCCTGCACCTTGGGAGCCCAAGACAGGAAGATAGCAACATAGAGAACTTGTCTGAAAGCAAATGCAAAAAGGCTAGAAGTATTACATACCTCAGTGCAAAGTAATGTTTCAGTCTACACAAATGAGCTACTCATGCCACACCTCGTGGGTTGGTGGGTGTCAGTGGGCATAGGTGGCTTGGCTGGTCACAGATGTTGCTGCCATTTTTTACTGCCAATCTGCAGATTGTCCTATAAAGCTCCTCCCTAGATTGTGGGACACTTGGCACATGTTCTGATGGTAGAAACACCACAAATTAATATTTTGAGTATGTGCTTGTATTCTATTTGCTAAAATCATATCAGAAAAAAAAATCACATGATTTAGATTGTTGGGAACTGCAGGTGGACTTAGGGACTTGGCCCTTGTCTTTGCCCCCGGTGGAAGCAGGAACTCCGGTGGTCCTGGATGGAGCTGCGCTGGGATCTTCAATTACAGTGATCATTGCAGACATCTGCCCTGCATTATGGGAATTTTATCTACATAATTGCTGGCATCTGTCCTGCCTTATGCATGCTGGGATTGTGGGTGTGAAAGCTTGGTACCAAATAAAAGTGTGGCAAGCTTTGGTATTTGTCTTCTGCTACTCAAAGTGGCAAGGGTCCAGCCCTGGCTCAGCATTTTTCTCTAGGTTTCAATTTTGTTGTTGTTAATTATTAATCCTTTTGCTGTTGGACTCGTGGAGGACTGGTGCTTTCCTTGAAGGTCTGGCTGGGTCCTCTTCCCCGGTTTCCCACATTAGACAAAGTTTGAGAGTTAAGAAAGTAAGGGTGGGAAGACCTGCATGAAAATGTGAAAATGAAGTATTGGAATAGCAATCTAATCTTACAGAAAAGTTTTAATTCAATTCCAATTTACTAGTTATGGATAGTAAGAAGAAACAGTCATGTGAAAATTATTTTTCTATATTATTATTTATAGTTAAAGATTTGTTCATTAGTATTTGAACCAAAAGTTCATGTTCTGTTTTCAGGAAAGCAGGATAGTTGCTTCAGTAGGCAATTCAAAATTTATGACTCATTTGGATTGTTTACTGGGGGCTAGGAAGCTGGAAGCCAATGATAGTGCTCAGTTGAGCTCTCCAGGATCCTCTAGGTTCTTTACCTATTTCCTCATGCCAGGATCTATAAACCCCTTTTGGCATGTATCTTCCTTATTCACTGTTCTTTTAGACCAAGGTTCTCAAAAAGACTTTAAAAATAAGTAGAAATTCGGAAGAAGAGGATCATAAGTAATGCAAAGCAGAGTGCCTCAGGGCAGTGGTAGAATGTGTCTAATTACTGCCTCTGAATATACTGTGTGAACTTTGCAAATCTCTTAATCTCTCTGCATTTTGATCTCTTAATCATTTTATAAGGCTAATTATGTCTCCCTCCACTTACTTTTCGATGTAATGGAGAAAGCATGTGAAATCATAATGCATTTTTGGCACAATAGTCCCTTTGGTTATGAGCCACTTTCACTAAGTGAATACACAGGTGTGACCTTGGCCCTGGATGAAGTCCATACTGTTCTATAAATGGAACAAAAGCCTTCCCTTGATTCCTTGCAGTGGCTTGGCCTGCCAAGTGATTCAGGAGATTTGTAATAAGCAAGGGAGGCTCAACTTCAGCTCACTAGTACTTTTAAACCTACACAGAAAGATGACAGTTCCCTAGTTGCTGACAGTTGTGAAATGATCCCGGTGCCTCAGGTTGATTTTAAGCAGGAAGCTCACTATAGTTCTGGAAAGATCTTGAGGGATTGACTCTGTCAAAGCCAAGGTTGAATGAAGTGCAAGGGTAAAGGAGCTTGCACAATCACAGAAGAACAGCGTCCAGAGCAGCGAGTCCCCGACATGACATAGGTGACAGTCCTTGCGTGAGAAGGTAGACAGGAAACTTCCAGAGTGTCGCTGGTTCCCCAGCCCACTCATACTCCACCTGTGACCTTTGGTGCAACACTGGGCAAAGGTGACAGTCTCCTTCAGTCATTCTTTTTGCATAAAAATAAAGTGATCAAAATGCACAGTCATTTAGAATTTTCAGAGATACATAAGCCATAAGATCTTTAACCTATACCCGTGCCCAGGGAACATGCTTGATTTTATCAAAGTTTAAAACCTACATATTTCCAAGAAATTTGGGTCAGTGAAAGATTACTTAAAGGTCAGTACAAAATTATGCGTTGGAGTTATATTTCTCAAAGAGCCTGACTCTTAAAAAGGCATCATTCTATAACTAATAATTTGAGTCAACCAATCAGAATTCTCTTTGTAGAGTTTATTAAAATGGAAACTTGTACCAGAATTGCTTAAATTCCATAATAAAAATGAAAATAAATTGGAAGTTCCCTCCAGACATCTTGAATAAGAATTTCAAAGGAGCACTACATGGAATTTTATATAGGTTCCTGTGTTAATATGAAAAGATTTGGTATGATGAGAGTTATGGTATTTACACAAAATCTACCTCAAACTGTGAATCAGGAAGCTGGGCTCCTACTTAACCCAGGGACACTATCTTAGTCACTTTCTCATCACTGAGATATAATACCAGATACAGTTTAAAGAAAGAGAGTTCAATTTAGGTTTATCATCATCAGCTGGCTCCAAAGAAGTTTCCCATGGTGGAAGGGCCTGGGCAGAGGAAAGTTGTCCACATCATGGTGGGCAGGAAACAGAGAGAGTGGAGCAAATGTTTCAGCTACAAAATATTTGTAACAAGCCCATAATCCAATCACCCCTCCCAAGCCCAGAACGGGGGTCCCATTCCAGCTCCACACCACAACTTGGAATCATCCAAAAAAATTAAGTGTCCTTCCATTTCTTGTTTCATTTTGAAAGGCAATTTAGCTATGCACCACAGAGCAGTTTTATTTTCCTGGGCATGGAGGCACATATCTGTAACCCTACCTTCTCAGGAGGCAGAAGCAGGAGACTTACCCACGAGTTCAAGGCCAGTCTTTATGACTTAGGGACACTTTTTCTCAAAACAAAAACAAGAAGTGATTGGAGAAGTAACTCAGGGTAGGATGTGCCTCATTTCTATTCCTAGAGTTGAAAAAGGGGGGGACAAAAAAGAACCAGAACATTGTCTTATTACACGTTTGCTGAAGATGAAATTTACATTTTATCTTAGGGAATACATGTACAAAACATATTTTGATCCTTTTTTATTTTCTTTCTCCTCCCTCCCCATCTCACCCTCTATCTCTAAATCTATCTAATCTCCACTTTTATTATGGTTATTACTATTTTTAGGTCATGTTTACAACATGTGATGTTTATAGTCGTGGGTATTTGGTACAAGTACCTGACACATTTTAAATCTTTTTACCTATGATTTAAACAGTCTCTTCCGAAATCTACAGCTTTTGCTACTAACCATCTCAGGTCAATGTCCGCAGGTAAGAATGTCAATTGCTCAGTATTATACATAATTTTTCACCTTGGTGGCCTACATATGTGAGTTGGCTGGAAACTAATTTAGAGGTACTTTGTAATGGCCAGATATCTATCAAAAAGACATCTGTTAACAAATAAACAGTCATGAACATCCATGAAAACTGTGCCAATAGCTCAATTAGGTGCCATCTTTTGTCCTTTCAGGTGTTCTCGCCACTGCCTGACAGAGGAAGGATTTACTCGATACATAGGTGAAAACTAGAGTCTATGGATTTTACAGTCATTTATGCCTTATTTCTTGATGTTGTGCCATGGGAAAAGGCTCCATAACTCAAGGCTTTCTTACAGTGCATTCTCACAAGACAGGGAAAGATTATTAAGCACTTAGACAATTCACATGCCCTTAACCCCCCTTTTCCACCAGTGCTAACCTATTTCTAACACTCATGTCATAGACAGATTGATTGAATAAATAAAAATGAAATTCTGATATTCACTGTGCTAATTTAGAAACTTTTGGTACAGGCTCAGGTAAGGTTAGGGGTTGTGCTTTTTAATAGTGATTCTGGTGCACAGGCTTTTTTTTTTTTTTTGCTTTTTGAGACAGGGTCTCACTTTGTAGTTCAGGCTGGCCCTGAGCTCACTATGGTGCCCAGGCAAGCCTCGAACTCAGCAATCCTCCTGTCAGGCTTTTGCAGTAAGCATGAACTCACTAGCTAAGGGAAGCTGGAGATAGCATGTGAGAATAAACAATTATTTGAATCTAGGCTGTAGTTTATCCAACCGGAATTCAGAGATTATTTGTCCTTCCATGCTACATTTTTTTTTTTTTTTTTGAGACAGGGTCTCACTTTGAAGGTCAGGTTGGCCCTGAGCTCACTATGTAGCCCAGGCAAGCCTTGAACTCAGCAATCCTCCTGTCTCTGCCTCCCAAGTGCTGGGATTACAGGCATGAGCCACCACGCACTGTGGTATGTGGTATTGATGGCTGGTGGGTGTGAGTCACCACTCCCAGCATTGTATGTGGTTACCGGGGATTGAACTCAGGACCTTGTGCTTGTGAGGCAGGCGCCAGAACCACTGAGCTAAACCTCTGGCCCCATGCTACATTATTTTAAAATAAATTGTACATATCTTGAACTTGATTAAGGAAATTTTGATTAATTAATTTGCTAAGCACTGGGCTTTGTGAAGAAGCCCATAGCGGATGGCCATTCCTTGTGCTAGAATTAATTATAATGGCCTAAGTAAACAAGTATATCTATTAGTTATACCACATAATCCCATCATAACCTGTGCAATCTTATGACTAGCATGTAGATGAGAAAACTGACATCTAAAGAAGTGAAGTGAGTCTTTCAACATCTTATTTCACATAGAGAGGACCCAGTATTCTCATAGAAGTCTCTGTGCTGCTCAAGTCTAGGTTCTTTATGCAGCACCACATACCTCTTCAGGGCACAGGGTGTGAAAGGCCATGATGTGTTTAAGAAACCTGAAAGTTCAAGTTGGTCACATGCTAGCCATGAACAGGAAGACTGGAAGACAATTTGGGAAACTAGATGGGATTTATCTGAAAGCAAGATGCTGTGTTATGTAGACAGTGGGTAAAACAACGAAGTTTTTGGTAGAAGAGTAACCTAATTCCAGCCGTGATTTAAAAACACAGATCTGGGAAAAGTTATTGAAATAATTGGAAGTTGAAAATAGGTAGCAAGACAAAACCCAGCAGAAAGGGAATAGCGAGGAACATTAGAAATAGTGGAAAGAACAATAATAAAACTGAAAAGATAGAGTGTAATGATTTATTGAAGTGGGTCAACAGAGAGGAGGAAAAGCTAACTCAAACTTGAGTTGCCTGAGTTACTGTAAAAATGAAAGACATAAATAGTAGCTAATGGGAGTAGAAGGTTGTCAACGATCTAGGAAAATGATTCCTGCATTCCGTTTTTACAGATTTATGTCTTCCAGTTCAAAGTCATGTATGTTCCTGTGTGGAAGGACCAGGGCTTTGGCTCTCACTGCTGTGCAGAGCAGCCTTTACAAGGGGTACATACCCACCGTAGCACACTTGAAAGTTTAGTTTTCAAAACACACACTTCTACCAATAATAAGTGTACGCCAAACTTTTAATTCATTAATGAGGGAACTAAACAAGATAAAAGGCTAATTCATAGTTATCAATTATCAAGATAATACAGCTAAGTGGCATAAAATGAATGCATATTCACATATTACTTCAGGAGAAAAAACAAATAATTTGTATATATTTTCTAAAATTGTTTATAGAATTGTAATTTAACAAAGTAGAATATATAATATACATATATATATATGGCGTTTAATTAATGATAACAGTAATCTGTGTTGCTCACTTGAGCCTGAAGCAAGCTCCAGCCATCCCACGTCATGAAGGATCATGCTTTCTGCTCTCTCTCCAAATTCTGAGTGATTACTTTGTCATGAAACATACATGCTTGTGTGCAGCCACATTTCCCTGGAAACCACGCCCTTTCCGGCTCCACCCAGGCGCTTTCCGAGAGGGTCGCGCCCCTCATGAAGTGTACCCTGCTTTCAGTGCTCTCTCCACCCGAGGTCAAGCAAACGGCTCAGGAGAGGCTACTAATCAAATCACAGTCCTTTCATCTCTCTTTCATTGCTCAGAATCTCCCAAGGTGAGTAAAACCAGATTAAGTGTGTTGTTTTCAATTTACAATATGTGTGACTTGACTTTGGGCAGTGATTGGAATAACAAATTGAGTAACTTGAGTAAACTGAATAGTCAAATGCCACTTTAGACTGTCAGATATGAGCGTTCACACTGTCGACTTTTATATCAAAAAGGGATTCTGTATAATTACATATCATATCATACATTTTCATTTTGAATTTTGTGGTCTTCAATGATTTATTAATATATCTTGGTTTCCATTTTTATACAAAGACATAATCGCTATATTTTCTTTGGAGAGATTCTCTTTCATTCCAAGATTATGTCCTATAACTGTTCTTTCTTGAAATGCTGCGTGTGCCATGATAGTGATAGAAGATTAGAAGATGGCTCCTTTTGGTAAACTTTTGCTTTTGTTTTGTTACTGGGAACTGAGCACAGGCCCTTCACTTCGATCTACATACCTAGGTTCGACCATCCCTCTCCAATCCCCCCTTTAAATTTTAAGGCAGAGTCTCACCAAACCATTAAGTTGTGCAGGCTGGGTTCAGACCTTCATTCTCCCTGATTTAGCCTCTCAGTGTGCTAGGGTTACAGGTGTGTGGCGCCATGCTGAGCCCAAGTACTTTATTCTTTATGTTATTTTACCACATACGGTGAAGCACGCCTGTAACCCCAGCTCTGTGGACACGGACGGAAGAGGCCTGCCACAAGTCTGAGGCTAGTGAGAACTACACAGTGAGACTGTCTCGAAGAAAAAGAAAAAAAGGAAGGAAGGAGGGAGGGAGGTGGGAAGGAAGAAGGGAAAAGAAGAGAGAGAAAAAAGATGGAAAGAAAGGAAGAGGAGAAAATGGAGAAAGAAAAATAAAAGTGGATAACCTGTGTATATTCCTTATTTGCATTTTTAGAATAGTTCTCTAAGAAAGCCAACTTGGGAAGTCATCAAAGACTAAAATCATGTTATTATTTCAATTGTTCATACTTTAGCTTCAAACTCTGCAAATCTGGAAAACAGATTCTCCCCCCACTCCAACAGTAGGTTAGTTCCCACAGGGTCAGTTCGCATTAACCAAGATTAACCCATATAACCAACCTTCAGATGTAGAACGAAAATGTAATCGATTAAAACTTGAATTGTAGGGCCGGAGGGTTAGCTCAGTGGTTCCGGCGCCTGCCTCGCAAGCGCAAGGTCCTGAGTTCGATCCCCGGTAACCACATACAATGCTGGGTGTGGAGACTCACGCCCACCAGCCATCAATGCCACATACCACAGTGCCGGGCGTGGTGGCTCACGCCTGTCATCCCAGCACTCGGGAGGCAGAGACAGGAGGATTGCTGAGTTCGCGGCGGCTTGCCTGGGCACCATAGTGAGCTCAGGGCCAGCCTGAACTACAAAGCAAGACCCCATCTCAAAAAGCAAAACAAAACAAAAAAAAAACTTGAATTGTAAGTCAAGGAGAGGAGACAATAAAGCTCAATATTTCCTGATCTCCCTTCAGCCTACCAAATTACAATTGCACAGAGGGCGGTAGGATGAAGTCAGAGCAAGGGACAGTGGGTCTGGAACTGGCTTGCTGAGAGCTTCAGGCCTGCCCGTGGGCAGAGTCCTGGGCTAGGGCATCCTACCTCTCTCCTTGGATACTGCATACATTGATAGCTATGCATCTTTATTACCTACCAGGCTAAGACAACCTCCAACACCACATCTTTCTTCCATGGTGTAATGTCTTCCATGTGGGCTGGAAACTAACTTATCTGGTAAGCAGATTTCTTCATAATTTTACTCTGACCCATGAAAATTGATGTTGTGGGCTGGAGGTTTGGCTCAGTGGTTCCAGCGCCTGCCTCGTAACCGCAAGGTCCCTAGTTCAATCCCCGGTAACCACATACAACAATAGTGGGCATGGTGGCCACATTTGTGGTATCACATTTGTGGTACCTCATACCACAAATGCCGGGTTTGGTGGCTCAAACCTGTAATCCCAGCACTTGGGAGGCAGAAGCAGGAAGATTGCTGAGTTCAAGGCTTGCCTGAGCCACATGGTGAGTTCAGGGCCAGCCTGAACTACAAAGCGAAACCCTGTCTCAAAAAAAAAAAAAAAAAGAAGAAGAATTGATGTTGTATGTGATCATTTATCCTTTCTTTTTGCTTTGACATCTCTGATTTTTAGCAAATGTCTACTCTTCCTTCACCCCAGTGACTATTTTCTTTAAAAGTTACAGAGGTTGAAGCCATTTCTGACATATCAAGTGTAGAAGGAAAGATTTATTTCCTCTCCATTGTAAGCACATAGCTAAAACTTTTATACCAAAAGATAGATTAACAAGAAAAGGCCTATGTGCTTATTTAATAAATGTTTTACAATACACACAAACCTTTAAAAATGAAGATACAAAGAAACAAAAGCCTGTGGGTTGCTATGCTTCCTCCACTAAGGAAGTAGATACTTGTGGAGAACTCTGATTGGGTAAAGTGGGTATGAACTAAGATCATAACCCAGGCAATGTGATTTCTCCAGGTCTGTTTGTTCAGATTTTCTCTGCATGCCAGTGTTTTCAGAGATTGGGGACTTTGCTTTCCTTCTGAATAGAAGAGAAGAACTCACATGAGCATATTTGACCTACTTCAGAGAAGGTCAGAAAATTGCATAGGTTTTATAACCTCTTTCACAAAAGATCAGCAGAAGGTCAGAGAGATTTTTTTTGTTTCTACTGTTTTTCCAATGCTGTGTCACCGTCTGGGGTAGCCCATGCTGAACTCCAAAATGACAAGATTCATTTTGTCTCCATACTAAACTAATGATACTCACTGATACTATTTAACTGCCCTTTTTCATAGTTTATTTTTCCTATCCTTCCCTTTATTTCTTTTTCTTATTCGCTCTATGTTCATATGGAAGTAGCATATCTAGATTTTTAAATAATATTTTGTGTTTTGTAATCGTTAATCTCATATCACTTTTGAGAATTATCTTTATCTCTAAAATTTAGATTGAGTTTTATTCTGACATGGATTCTTCAGCAGTTTTTATTTAGTCCACATTGTTAACATTCTCTTCATCGATTTCTTAAGTCCAGGACATAGTTCCAGTAGCTAAATTTGTCCTTTAATCCACTTTTGTAACTAATTTTTTTTACATCCTCAATGTGTCCATTTATTTACATGTTTTCTATGTCTGCTTTCACATAACAATGTTTGATTTAAGCAGCTGTCACTGAAAATTGTGACCACTATATTGTTCAGGATATATATATATATATATATATATATATATATATATATATATATATATAATTTTTTGGCAAAAATAGGAATCAAACAAAGGACCTTGTCACTGAGTGACATCCTAAGCCCAATCTAAATTTTTTTCTGAGGCAGAGTCTTGCTAAATTGACAAACTGGGAACAAATTTGTGGTCTTCCTGCCTCACCTTCCTTAGTGGAATAAGGAACAGAGAACTTCTCATACTGTATTCAATACTATTAATACATAGAATGTTTAATATCAGCACAGCACTGTGTATACTGGAAAAGGCCTGTTCAGTTGTCATACAGTAATGTGAGAAGTCCATGCCAGTGTCCACTCAGAAGGAGCAACATACATTTACCACAAGGAAGGCCATTCCGTGATCAACATGGCTTACTCTTGTGTCTTACTTCTTATTTCTCTGACCATTTTCTCATTACAAATGATGGCAAAGTTTATGTTCATACTGAGGCCAGTGTATCATGTGATCCTGGCATAAAAAAATACAAATGGAAACATTTAAATTGAAAAATGACCCCAAAATTCAATCTCACTCTAAGGAGATCATACACATAATCTACAACATACTTGTGAATTTTATGATAATTAAAATAAAGACATATAGTTAATAAATTCTTATAGAAAATGTCCCACAAGGGTTCTGGGGAATCTATTGGAAAATATTTAGTGTATCTGACTTCACAGTACTGCACGTGTAAAGTTCGCAGTGGAAATATTTGGGAAATCCTAGATTCATAAAAGAGTCAGATTCTACTCATTGTGTCTGCTCTCTATGATGCAATGGCCACCTGGAGAAATAA
>PVIC010026803.1:0-24285 GCA_004025085.1 Thryonomys swinderianus
CTCTATAAAAGCTGTCCTACTTTCTAGAGCTCATTTGCATCTACAGGTGTTCATGCCAAAGAGAAGATCCGGGAATTGTCTATCTGTGATCTATTGATTTCACTTATTAGTATATCCTCCAGATGTCTCCATTTGCACCTAAATGGATCGATCTTGTCATTCTTTATGGCAGAGTAATACTCCATTTTGTAAAAAAACCCACATCTTCTTTATCCACTCTCCAGGTGATGGACATTTGGGTTGTTTCGTTTAACTCTTGAAGGTGCCGAAACAACCCAGCTGAGAAGTAGCCGGGCTGCCCAGAGCTCCTGCTCTTGACTGTGCTGGCCCTGAGTAGCAGGCAGCTCTGTTCCATCTTCACATTTCTTGCTCTTTTCAGAAAACAAAACAAAACAAAGCAGTTTGATTGTTTTTTCACAAATGAAATATACATGCCCATTTGAAAACTGCTAACCACCCTGAAAGTACAAAGAAAACTCGGGCCGTCCTCAAATCATGTCTCGCAAAGATGATTGTCGTTAACAGTGGTGAACATCTCCCAGGCTCCATCGTCAGTGCGCCCTCTCTGAAATGCTTTGTCTTCTCTCCGGGTCGCAAGCGGCTTGCCAAGCCCATACACGTAGGTTCCTCTAAATGGGCTGTGGGGGGAAGGGCGTACACGCTGCCGATGGCCCTAAAAAAAGTATTGATTTACAGTCTTACCAAAAGTGCAAGACCTTCACTTAAGTCTTACATTTAAATCTGTGGCAATTTAAGAGGTGAGAAATGAGATCTTTTGTTGGCATTGCTTTGATTCTTGACAGTCAGCGTTTTTCTACATGTTTATTGGTTATTTGTACTTTTCTCAGAGAAAGGTCTGTTCTCGTCCTTTTTCTATTATGAAGTTTACTCTTTTCTTCACAGATTTTTATGAGGTTATTATAGAGTGGACTCTAAAGCCTTTGTCATATTTATTACAAATATTTTTCCTCACACTGACATATGTGTCATTTTGTTTATGGCATTTTCTACCTGCAAGGTTTTCATTTGTATGCAGTCAAATAAACAACTTTTTTCCCATATGACTTCAAGGTTTTATGACATGCTGAAAGAAACCATCTTACTCTCAAGATTATAAAACAATATTCCTCCACATATTCTTGTTATACTATTTTTTGTGTGTGATATTACTGGGAATTGAACTCAGGGCTTTGACACTGAACTGTATCATCAACATAAATTTTTCATTTTATGTTTTGAAATATGGTCTTGCTAAATCACAAAATTTCCCAGACTGACTCAAAATTGCAGTCGTCCTGCCTCAGCCTTCCAGAGTGCTGGAATTATAGGAGTATGCCACCATACTTGGCTCTTCTTGTACTTTTACATCTCATTTTAATTTCAATATTTAAAATATCTAGAATGTATCATGATAAGTGAGATAGGAACCTGGTTGATTTCCTAAATAACCATCCTCATTTATGGAGTAATCTATCTTTTCTTCACTGACTTGAAATGACACCTTTATTATGTACTGAATTTTCATATGTATTTCTGGACTGTTCTAATCAGTTGATCTGCTTTTCTTCCTGTGCAACAATTTCCCAGTGTGCTTTGCTATATATTAGGGTGAGTCTGTCCCCATTGGTCTTCTTTCTGCTTATTTTTCTGCATAAGCTCTTAAATCATTTTATCCACATCAAAAATTCCTTCAGCATTTTCAATGAGATTTTATTGAATTTAAAGATGAATTTACAGACAGTTGATGTGTTTTTGATGTTGAATCTTCAAATCTAAGAACAAGGTGTGTTTCTCCACTTGCCCAAGTCTTCCTTTATGCCTCTCAGTAGAGCTTCATGGTCAGATTTCCTGTGGTTGTTATGACAAATTACCACAAACTACATGGCATAAAACAACAGAAGTTTCTTGTGTCATAGTTCAGGAGGCCAAATTCCAGGTGTCAGCAGGGCTGTGCCCCCTCCAGAAGTTCCAGAGGAGAACCTGTTCTCTGCTTCTTCCTATTTCTAAGGCTGCCTCTACTCCTGGACTTGTAGCCATATCACTCCAATCTGCACCTTGGTCTTCATATGGCCTGTGTGTGTGTGTCAGTACCAAATCTCCTTGTACCTCCCCTTTTCTAAGGATACCTGAAATTGCATTAGAGCCCCTAAATAACCTAGCTTCATCTAACCATCCTGAGATCTTTAATGAAATTGAATTTGCATGATGCCTTCCTTCACACAAGGTAACAGAGATTCCAGGTTGGCAACATTAGCCTACAACAGTAGTTTTGCTTGTGGGAGGCTGAGGCAAGAGTACTGCAAGTTCAGGCTCAGCCTAAGTGACTTAACTTAGCATGACCCTTGCTTAAAATTTAGAAAGAAAAAAAAGAGTTCAGGATTTAGGTCACTGTGCAGGTTCTGGATTCAATCCTTAGTGTCCCAAAGTGTTTTGATGATCATCTGGGTCTTGAGACAGGTCTGTTGAAGGCTGCAAGTCTTCTTTCAATGCCTGATAATCTCTTTGTTGTTAGGGAAAGAATGGAAAAGTTGCTTGGGGTAGAAAATGAAAGTAAGGATAAAATTCAGGAGGGGTTTAATATATTAAATGACCTCTTAGTGTTTGTCACCAGCTTAAGAGGCAGCAGGCAGAAAGGCAAGGTAGCTGTGGTCAAAGTCAAGAAAACTGAGTTTGACTCACCTCTACTCCCACCACCTGGGCCTCAGCATCTTGGTCCTTGAAATGCGAAATTGATAGTGCAACGTGTACTCTGCATGGCCATCAGCCACTGGGAACAGCATGGCATGTGCTGGGGAACAGTGAAACGAAGCCATGGACTCCCAGGCCCTATGCCTTGGAGTGATCAGAAACCTGGGAAGGCCTAGGGAGGGGAACCATTGAAAAAGGCCTCATCAAAGTGTGTGTGCGTGCATACCACCCCTGGTATGAGCCAGGCTCAGAGCCCCCTGGCTCAGAGATTTCTCACTCATGTTCAGCCTCCTAAATGAATAAAGTAGATAATTTAATATTGATGTCACAACTCTGCGAGAGATCATGTACATGGCTGCTTTGCAGCCTGGGATTTCCCTGCAGCCAGTTTGGAGGCAGTAAACAATTTGCATATTCCTTCTCACCTCTGCCTCCTTAGAGAAGCAGGAGTGACAGGTGAAAATTAAGAAAAGTCTAAATTCCTCATTGTTTGGGGGGGTTTTATTTGAGGCAGACAAATGAAAATACATTTTGCCAATGTAGTATTGAGGGAGGAAGAGGAAAAGAAATTACCTGCTCAAGACTGCCTGGACTCTGGGGGAGGAGCAAGGCCGACTGAATGCCCAGGCCTCTTGTCTCCGGCTCCCTTTTTGAAGGTATCCTCATAGGACCCTTCTCAGTTTAATCAGAAACACATATAAAAGCCTCTCCTCATCTAAAAAGGCAGCTCGGACCTCCAGCCTTGTACCTGGAGGTTCCAACTGCTACATTACATCCCGGGGCTCTCCACCCCAATGCAAGCCTGTGCCCTTCACTTCTTTCCCTCTGCCCGCACACCCAGCTCCATATGCCCTCTGTCCTGCTTTGACCTCTGCATCTACTGCTCAGCTACTATAGTGCCCTTGATAGGACCCAGGTTCAGCAGTATTCTGAGTAATCTGCTCATGCTGCTTCTCACAAATAACCTGTGAAGCCAGTATTCTAGTTAGCTCTATTTTACAGATAAGGAAAGTAAAGCTCAGGGAAACAGTTTCCTCGCCAGTCTCCTGGGTGATAAGCAAGTGGCAATGAGATGAAGAAACCTTCGTTCTTGTTCTCAGTGAGGATCTTCCGCTAAAGGGTCGGGGGCATTTAGTATGCATGACACCTGCAGTACACAGATCAGAGACTGAGCCTGCACCCTGTTCCAGCTATGTTTGGGGCCCAGAAACTCAGAGATCCCTAAAAACCTGTCATAAATACCTTCAGGTCCTTGTGGAACTTCGTTCCTGTACCACCTGACACTCCCTTGGTGCAAGCCCACACCAACAGATACGCTTACCTGTCTCTGGCCCTCTGGCCCCACAGGTGTCCCATCCCTGCACATCAAGGTTTCTCCTCACGCTTCCTCTGTTTCTCCCCGTTGCCATCTACATATTGAAGGGCAACCTCTAGGTAACTCAAAATTCCTTCAGTGAGCTAAACTCTTCCTTCAAAAGGCTGTTGATAGTGCACCAGGGGAAGTCAAGTTCAGGCGTCTGAGCTGGCAGAAGGGCAAGTGCAGTGTGCTTTTTATCTGGGGTGGTAAAGGTAAGTTTGGCAAGTGGGAATGGTTGGATGGGGAAAGGACAGAGCCATTTCGCCATTTAGGTGAAACTTGGCCTGACCAGCTTTCTCTGTGGGATATGATGACTTATGCCATCCCTAGGGAAGAATGCCCTGTGCATCTGTGTCTTTGGGTTGAAAATAAAGCTTTTCTGGGGCAGAACAATGGGCGGAAGCTCCTCAAGGGCCCAGCAAATTGAACAGTCAGTGGCCACTGCCCTCTAACACTAATGCTAGTAGAAATCATCCCAGAGATACAAGGAAAAGGAAGTCC
The DNA here is from genome assembly GCA_004025085.1 of Thryonomys swinderianus. Taxonomy (NCBI): domain Eukaryota; kingdom Metazoa; phylum Chordata; class Mammalia; order Rodentia; family Thryonomyidae; genus Thryonomys; species Thryonomys swinderianus. The sequence continues at coordinate 4,547 of PVIC010026803.1, forward strand.
AGGAAGGCCACGTCTCCAGTCCTCAACAAGGTTGAATCCAAATCTCTTGCTTTCTACTCTGGACACTTCTTTACCTCACCACCTGATCTGCCCTTTGGACACATGACTGAATGGCCCACCTTCCTCAACTTACCACACTCAAGATGACTTTGACAAGAATTCATATTTTACACACAAATCAGCAGGACATTAGAGTGTGTTAGTGAAAAGGAGCCAAATTGTGGCATGGCCAGTAATAGGAGGTCAGCCTGTAACTGAGAAGCTTTGAGCTAACTCCAACATCCACACACTCAGCAGGATCTAGATCCTTATGTGTATTAGCCACTTTTTTCCATTGTTAGGACAAAATACTCAACAATGAAGACTTAAAGGAGAAGATATTTATTATGTTCATGGTCTCAGGGGGGGTCAGTTCATGCTTGGCTGGTTCCAAGGCAAAATCTTTCCAAGATGAAAGGGCCTGGCAGAGAATAGTTGCTCACATCATCAGATCCAGTAAGCAGATAAAAAGGAAAAGTCAAGTATGAGACTACACCCTTCCGGGTCACATTCCCAAATACCCATCTCTGACCAGGCCCCACTTCCTAATAGCACATTCAAGTACTGAATTCATTAATAGATGAATCCACTGATGACTATATATCCCTTATGATCCAATTCCCTTCCAAAAGCACCACTTCTAAACATGTAAGACTTTTGGGCAGCATCTTAGATCTAAACCATAACATCGTGCCAATGAAATGATTTATCACAGGGAGCTTTGCACTAGTTGAATGGACACCAATAGTAGAGCATATGCCTTTCTTTTGACAAGTGAAAGGGTTGTGTGAGAGTGGCCAGCAAAATATCAGAACACCTCTCAGATCCCTTTCCAGGGTATTTGTCAATATGCCTTTTCATCCAGCAGGAAACAGAACTAGGAGACCAGACCATTCCCTGGGGCTCCAGCTAAAATGCTGCAGTGAGAAGCCGAATACAATTAGTACAAGCTAATTTGCTCTTCAAAACATAAACAGACTGTGTGCAGACAGTAGCTGAATAAAGATGATGGCCCCTTTGGTCCTGCTGCCTCTAGGAAGACAGGCCATGGGGCCATCAGGCACACAAGCTAGGCTGCAGCAGTACTCCTGAGCTGTACCCAGGACATTAGGGCCAGGAGATACAAGACTAGAAACTTTTAGCAAGGTCATTTTTAGCACTGCAAATCACCCCCATCCCACCCCACCCCACCCCTCTCTCTCTCTGTCATGTGTGTGTGTGGTACCAGGAATTGAACTTGGGCCCTTGTGCTTGCAAGGTAGGCACGGTGCCATTTGAGCTAAATCCCTGGCCCAGACTGTGTGCCTCTTACTGTTGAGTCTGTTATAAGCATTTGCTCCTATGCTGATGCTGATTCTCACAAATAACCTGTGAAGCCAGTATTCTAATTAGCTCCATTTTACAGATAAGGTAAGTAAAGCTCAGGGAAACAGGTTCCTCTCCAATCTCCTGGGTAGTAAGCAAGTGGCAATGAGGTGAAGAAACCTTCGTTCTTGTTCTCAAAGATTTACAAATCATGTCAAGAAGCAGAGTATATGGAAATGGAGGCCCCATTCTTCTTCCCAGGAGACCTAACCCAGCTTTGATGATAACAATTACCATTTATTGAGTACCTACTATCTGCCAGGAGCTTTACATGCATTTATCCATTCTATCTTCATAAGAGCCCCATGCATATGGTGTCATTATTATCTTTATTTTAGGGATCAAAAAAATTAGATTTCTGGACGTTAAGCAACTTGACCAAGGCACAACTAATAAAATTAGAACTGGGATTTCAACCAATAAGTCAGTGTTCCCAAACATTTTGGTCTCAGAAACTTTATACTCTTAAAATTTATTGAGGATAAATCCTCAGAGATAGAAACCTGATTAGGGGTTGCCAGGGGCTGTGCAGAGGTCAAAAAGGAGGGTGGCTGTTTAATGGGTATGGAATTTCCTTTGGGGGCTGAAGAAAATATTCTGGAACTAGTAGAGATTGTGGTTGCACAACACTGTAAATGTACTTAATGCCACTGATTATACACTTTACAGTGATTGATTTTGTGCCATGCAAATTCACCTCAATAGAAGAAGCAGATACAGTGAGGTAAATCAACAGCAACAACAAAAACTTACTGAGTCTTCCAAAAAGCTCTTGTTTATGTGAGTTGTATCTATTCACGTTAACCATATTAAGAAGGAACTAAGACATTTCTCTATTTGAAAACAGTAAACGCATTACATTTAAACACATGAAATATTTTGAAAATATATTTTCCAAAACAAATCTTGCATTGAGAGTAATAGAATTATTTTACATTTTTAAGAAATTTCTCCAGTGTTTGACTTTATAAGAGATGGCTGGATCCTCTCATCTCTACTGAGCTGTTACATGTAGTTGTGATTGAAATACATGACGAAACTCCAGCCTCACAGATATGTGGTTGGGAAGAGGACGAATACCTCAGTGGACTTTGCAGGTCAGTGTGGTTGTTGCTCTCTGATAAGATACAGACACCCAACCAGTGGTTGTCAATCTCAGGTTAACAGGAGTATGGAAGATGAACCTACAAATGCTCCCTACCCATTTTCTCAGGGTTCTCTTGTCCTTGGTTTGTATCTTATGCTCACCTGTGGTTTGTGTCACTTGGAAATATTGGTGCCCTGCCACATTCACAGCTTCCATATGTTGACACATGTCATTCAAAAGCCTCATGAAGCCAGGTTTGTTAGTAGTTCCTCCTGCCCCATTCAGACAAGCCTTCAAGTATAGGGAAGCTGTCAAATTCATAATGGTAGACACAGGCTTTGCAAAATTCTTAAGTTTTGCTTGAAAGCTCAGTTTTTATCATTGGCAAAAGTACAGTTGTTTTCTTTAAAGTGACAGGCTCACTTCATTCATCTACAGGAAAATATCTGCCAAAAACCAAGTCTGAATAACATTAGTTAGTCATTCTTTCAAGTAAATATGATGTTCCATGAAAAATCATACCATTCAACAGACAACTGACAATAATCCCATGAGGGCTTGCCTTGAGTTAGCCGTTGCGTGGATTTCCAGCAGAAGTACTTTGGGCAAAGTTCTCATTTGGGTCCACAGAAGTTTAAAAATATGGGGACTCAAGGGCCAATATTTAATAAAGTTATTTTTTACTGCTTTGCTGAGGACATTGTAAATGAAGCTAGCTTTCTTTTAGCTGCAAGCACATAGCAGAGAACAATCCCATGACAGCTAGTGCAGTTGGTGGCACTGCTCTGATTCATGCTCAAACACCTGCTGTTCGAGCCACCACTGTTTTCATACCACCAGTGCCAGGGGAAGAGTCACAATGAAAAGTTGAAGAACATTATAATATTATTGGGAAAATCATTTTGACCTTGTGGACCCCCTGAAAGTGTTTTGAGGGTTTCCAGGGGCCCATGAGTCTCACTCTGAGAACTGCTACATGAGGCTATGCATAGCTACTTGTATCACTTCCATTAATCATGACTGTTGATGGCTTCCTATCTCATATAGAATCAGACTTGGCTTTCGCACACGCTTCAGTCCAGGACACAAAGCACTGGTCAGATGGGCTCCTCGCCATTTTCCAAATGTGCTCGTCCACATTTTTGCCCCTAGTCTCCCTCCTCATCAGTTCTGGTCATTCAAACACTGCTTATCCTCCAAGCTGGAGCAGCTGACTCCTGCGTGAAGATTTCCCAGGTATTTAAATGAAAATGATCATGTTTTCCTGTGGGCATTCCAAAATATCTATAGCAGTCGCAGGCTGAATGTCATATTAGAAAGAGGTATTTTCTTGCCTGCAATCCCCAGGAATGGCCACCATCCCTTGCCTCCCCTTTTTTCCAAAGTGCAGTCTCATTCATGTCTGGGACAGGAGATAAGTCTGTTGAATAACATTGAATTGCAAGGATTCGGCTCCATTATCTAGCATGTAAAACTTCACAGTGCTACGTGGCTCCAGCTTTGTATACTGAAAGCTCACAGAACAGGTTTGGATTTATTTTTTGAGTCCCCGCAGAATGGCAGCATTGGTATTTATATTTGTGCATGTTTCTTAAAGTTAGTCCTATTGTAGGGATAGGGAAAAGGACTCCTCCAACTTCAAGAACCTCAGCTCTTTGGGCTGGATGTATCTTTGAGAGGAAAAAGACTTTGCTGAAGTACTATGCCTCCCCACTTTTATACTATGTAGATTCCTGCTCTTCTAGGAAGGTTGGATGCTGTGCCCAGGAGCCCACCACTAGGAAGCAGTGACACAGGTAGACCAGAGGACCAGATTCTTCCTTCTCAGTTTTTTTCAGTGGCTTATAATTCCAACAGGATTATGCTAATGGCTCCCATGGATCATCACACACTCTGGCCCCACATGCCCAGACCAACCTCCACCGGAAGGTTTTATCTCATTTAGGGCTTGTCTTGGAAACTTGCACGATTACAATTGATGCCTGCAGAGATGCACTTGTTTATTTCAAAGGCCAATTTAATTTTGATGCCTTTGGCCTCAATAGTTGTTTCCTGATTTCCAGGAATCGCTCTCAATTTAGCCATTGCCAGCTCGTAGCTTTGTGCACCAGGGTTTTGCCCACCTGCTGTGCTCTAACTTCTCTCTCCGCAGTGATTACACTGGCTGTCAGGGTTTGGAGAGGAGAAGAGGAGGAGCACAGGTTGGAGCAGGGCTGGCGTGGGGGACAGGGCCTGGGAAGTGGAAACTGAGGAACTGAACCAGGACCCAGAGGTGTGACAGCAGATGAGAAGGTGTGTTGCAAAAAGTGAATTGGCACCTTTGGCTGTAACGATGGAAGCAAAGTGTTTGGAACGAGGAGAACAAGCAGGCTGCTCTCTTCTCTAGCACAGTATGTAAGGCTCGTCTTTGGAGCCGGCTTGTCTGAGTTAGACTTTTCAGTCTACCCCTGATTTTCTGTGTGACTTTGGAAAAATACTTGATCTTACTGTGACTTGTATGGCCTTATTCTTATTTTCCAATGAGCAAAATAACAGAAAGCATTTGAAAGTGCCGTTAGAAGGATTCCATGAGATCCTAGGTGTCAAGTGTTTGGCACAAACGTCAAATGTCTGGTATATGTGGCTTCCTCTGCTCTGCTCTGCTGTGCTCTGGTCAGACACCAACCAGACGTTCTGGCAAGTTCCAGCTCCACATTCTGAAAAGCCCCGCCAACTGGAGCATGTCCGCGGGAGGGAAGACTGGGGTGAGCAGTAAAGGGACTGATATTTGCCTAGTGGGAAAGATGCTCCCTGCTGGCGTGGCGGGCCATTTCCTGGGCGGAGAGCATATTGAGGCCTGGGGTAGGGGTAGCAGAAGTGACTTCTTAGGAAGTCACAGCCATTCCAGTATCGGGTGTTTCATAGCAGGAGGGACAGCATGGCCTCCCTACACCTGGATTTCAGGCTTCTGGCCTCCAGCACCAAGTGTCGCTGTATTACTTTCTTTTAAGCCATCTGGTTCGTGATAACTTGTTATAGCCCCCCAAGATACTCATACCACGGTCCCCGCTAACCCTGAGCTGTGAACTTATAAACCATTCGAAGGCTCCAGTCCCACTGGGCAGCACCAAGGAGCCCCCGTGGCCAGCCAGCGCCTTGCTGCATGGCAGCACAATCAGCTCTGTCCTCTGTCAGGCCTGCACCGTGCCTCTGAGCAAGGGCTCTGTGCTTAACTGCTTGGAAGGTGAGGTTGTCATGTGAAACCTGTGGATCGACAGTAATTAGATTAAATAAAATGAGTCTGGCTGGCACCAGAGCAGGCAGCAAAGCACATGGCAGGTGGGAAGCACTAGCATCCACCTGCCTAAGCTGCTCCATCCATTTCTGATTGACTTTGGGCAGAGGGAAGGGGGATTTTATAATTAAGAAGAGAAAATTCATAAGGGTCATGACTATAATTTCCCTCCATGTCCATTCTGCCTGACCCAGTGGTGCTGTGCCACAAAGGGAAGAAGTGCAATCGCTGTGTGGCCATCCCAAGCTCCTAGCACTGGGATTTAACCTGCCTTGCGTTGGGGGCTTCTTCACCCAGAATCGTCTGCCAGGTCTTAGGCTACTGGGTGGACGTAGTTCTGGAGAGCATCTTCATTCATTCAAGGAGGCAAGAAAAGGAAACCAAAACCGCTTTTTGAACTTTCAGGCCATCTGGCCTTGGACTGAGTAAGGTACCCCATTCTCTACTGTGCCAGTCCCAGGGGACTGATAGATTGCTTGGGAAATGGACGGTGAAGAGGTTCAGGGCCTCGTGGATCCCCTGGCTTAGGCAGGCAGCTCCCAGAGCTGCTGAGAGTCTGGCCCCTCACCTTGCCCTGGGCCTGCCAGAGGGCTGAAGCTCAGAAAGGAGCAGGGCCTGAGTGTGAGGACCAGCAGGGGCCTCAGCTGCCATTTCCCTGAGGACAAGGCCACTGTTTTCTACCTTGCATGTGATTGCGCTCATCTCAGTCCTCTAAATGTCTTTGTCACACAGTGAGACCCTGGAGCTCACGATGAGCAGTGAAAGGAGCCTTTGTTGGCTAGACTGAGGCTTTCATGAATCGAAAGCAGTAGTGAGCTTACCCCCATCATCCAGAAGCAGAAGCATGAGGCTGAGTAAGGAACCCGGGGAATGGATTCCCCCCAAAAGCACGGCCTGCAGATGATGGAGACTTTAGGGTCAGGATGTAGGATGAAGACAGAGCAGGGGCAGATGCAGGGGCACTCACCACTGCTCCCCACACCTCACGGAAAACGGAGAGGCCCCACCTGGGGAGCTCCCAAACTCGTACTGCAGTGTAGGCCTCCTTTTGGCTCAATAGAGCATGTGAAGACAACTGCTGTCATCTGGCTGTTACTAAGAGAGGGGAGAGACATTACCCTCGGTCACTCCGCTCATGGTAGAACTCAGATAGCCCTTCTCAGTGTACATAAGGCTTTTGGCCCTTCTATATCCTGTATACGTAGCTTGACGCAGCTGTGCAGGGAGCTACTTGAATCCACGTGGTGTGGCACAGGTCTAAGGTCAAGCCGAGTCCCCCTTACAGATGTAGGGTCCCCCAGAGTGTCCACACTTGCGGTGCATGGACATTGCTGCCCTATACTATCACAACTAGACTCAGCTTTTTTGTCCAGTGTCAGTCCGAACTCTAGAGCAACAGGCTAACGAAGGGAAAATAAGTAGGGTGAAGAGATCATTTGGTTTAAGGAAGTGACTCACCCAATTATGGGTGCTGAAAGTGTGAGGCCAGCAGGACAGGCAGACAGGCTGGAGACTCAGCTGAAAGCTGCTGTTGCGGTCTTGGGTCCAAAGACTGGAACTTCAGGCCCTTTTCCCATTGCAATGTGTGGGCAGGATTCCTTTTTAATCGGGGGACCTGAGTCTTTGCTCTTAAAGTCTTCTGCTGACTGGGCAAGGCTCATTCACCTTATGAAAATTTGTCTTCCTCACTCAAACTGTACGGATTTAAAGGTCAATCAAATAGAAAAATGCAGTCCCAGCAACATCTAGAGTTTGGCCAAAGTATTTGATGCCATAATTTAGTCAAGTTGACCCAGAAAATTAGCCATCACAGCCATGACTCCATGTACTGGAGCTGAAGGAGGCAGCTGTTGATTTCAAGTCAAAAAGAAGGTATTTGCTGTGGAGAGAGGGCTGGGGAGCAGAAGGCTAACCAACGGGGATGTGGCTCAGTGGGCTAAGAGGTTGGGCCCCAGGGCGAGGACGAAGAGGATGAATGTACTCTGTGTCCAGGAGACAGTGCCCATCAGAAGGTGCCCTGCCAAAGTTCTCAGTGGGAAAGATGAACTGTGGGGCTACTTAAGGATCCAAGACTCCTCCTGGAGGTTGGGCCAGTTTATGGAAGGTTCTGACAGGAGGTGACTTATTCCACATTTCGTTGGAAGAGTTTGCTGGGAGGTATTTCGGGGTGGGGTGCAGACAAGGGTCTGAGCTGCTGGAAGCCCTGGATACAGGTTCTGACACAAAGATAGAAAAGAGTGGACAGAGTTTCAGGGCTGTGTTGTGCCCCTGATGGGAGGAAAGCGGGCCTTGGGCAGAACCTGAACATCCCAAGACCATTCAGCAGCCACTCCCCACCTCCCCATCTCCCACAGCTACTTTTAGCCTGTGTCTTTGGACGAGGCATTGGGCGTGGCTCTGGGTTGCAACACCTGACACTTATAACTCCTTTATAAAATTTTTATTTTTACTGGCACATGTTTGTGGGGAGTTGGTATATGTAAGTAATACATCTCAAATCTTTTTAATCTTCCCCTCCTTCCATCTCTTGGTCCCCTTTTGATTTTGCAAATCACTTATCTCCCTATTTCCTATTGTCTATCTTTTATTTTGTTCTTTCTTATATTTTGGGTTTCTCATATAAGAGAAACTATATGGTATTTAAGCATGTGTGTCTGATTTATTTCACATGACATTATGGTCTCGAGCTGCACCCATTTTCCTACAAATAACTCAGGTTTACCCTTCTTTATTTCAGAACAGTACTTCGTTTTGTATAAATGCCACGTTTTCTTAAAGGAGGAAAGGCTTCTTTTGTTCAGGTTTTGTGGAGGTTTCAGTCCATAGTTGACTGACTCCAAGGCAGGGTGGCCTGACAGAAGGCCATGGGGGAGGAGAACTGCTTACAGCACGCCAGACAGGAAGCTGAGAGAGTAAAGGGAGAGTGGCGGAGGAAGGTATGTTTCTAGGCCACACCCTCAGTGACCCACCTCCTCCAACCAGACCTCACGTTCTGACAGCATATTTAGCCATAGACTCATCAGTGGACTCCTCCACTATGAGTGTCACACCCTCATCATCAAATCACCTCTCAAAGCTCCGCATATAAGTGCATGAGGCTTTGGGGGGCATGGCAATGTGAATCATAATAGCCTGCCATCCTAGCCTATGTCCAGAGCTCAGTCCCCTGGGATGGGAACTGTGTGGGGCAACGTGTACCGTGGAGATGACCCAGTTGAGCCTTCTCCCCCAGAGCTACCCGCCGCTGCAGCCACCCTTCCTCCTTAGTCTACACTATCCCCATCCTCAAGTTTTAGCCTACAACTTGACCTTCCCTGTACAGGAGGGAGCAGCATTTAGCAGCTGCGTAACTCATCAGGGCAGGCCAAAGCCGGGCAACCAGGAGACTCAGGCTTTTGCAAGTGGCCCCCCCTGCTGTCAGCCTTGCCATTCCCCGTGGAGGTACCCCCTCCCTGTGGCTCCCCCCTCACCTTATGTCCGAAGTTAAGAAGCTATCTCAGTGGTTTCTGGCTCAGAGCAGTTCTCTGCAAAGCTGCTTCTCACCCTTTTGCTGCTGCCTCTTCTGGCCTGCACCTGCCCCCGGGAATGCGTACTCCCTCCAGCCCTTCCTCCTAGCCTTTGCCCTGAGACTGGCTCATCTCAGGATAGCTCTCCGTCTTAGGAAGCACGGTTAGAAGTTGGGAGCACAGCCATGGCCATGAAGTCAGCAAAGCTGGTGGAGCTTCCATCGTGCTGTACAGAACAAGAACAGTGATGAGGGCCTCTTTCTGCACAGCCCCCTGCTCCCTTGTCATTGACCTCTTAAGACACATGCAACTGTCATCTGTGCCTCACGGAGGAGCAGCCGGAACCTTAGACAGGGTGACTGACTTACCTGATGTAGTGTAGAGGTGGGGACAGCCTGGGAATCCAGAACCCTGCAATCCCGACCACTCAGGGTGGTGCTAGGTCCCCTCTGTGTATGCAGGCCTCAGCAAGCAGTGGGCCTCCTCCGGGTGCTGAACAGATGGACAGCAGACAAGAGCCTCTGTCCAGTATGGCCATCCCAAGTGGGGAGATGCAGCCACATGTGGCAGCGCATACCTGAAATCCCAGTTACTTGGGAGGATGACAGGAGGATTGCAAGTTTGAGGCCAGCCTAGGGAACCTAGCTTGATCCCATCTCAAAACAAAATTATAAATGGCAGAGAATGTAGCTCAGGGACCGGGGAGCTTACGGCGGACGGACCGGACCCAGCAGCCCCGGGCCCGCCGTGCCGTGAGTCCAGCGGACCGGGGAGCTTGCGGCGGACGGACCGGACCCAGCAGCCCCGGGCCCGCCGTGCCGTGAGTCCAGCGGACTGGGGAACTTGCGGCGGGCGGACTGGACCGAGAATGTAGCTCAGTGGTACAGCACTTGCCCAGCAGACATTAGTTCCTAAGTTCAATACCTACGGTCAAAACAGCAACAAAAAATTCAGGAAAACAACTCCGGGAAGAGAGCCTTCAAATTGAGAGGTCTCTCCCACCTCATGTTCTACTATCTTCCTCTTCTTTCCAGAGTGCCATTCCCACTACGCTTCTTGCCTGAACTGCCACCCTTAGCCTCACCCATGCAAGGGCCCCAGCTCCCATGTGCTCCTGCCAGTGCCCAGCGTGCTATTCAAGGCCTGTTGGGAGGAGTTTGCCACATTCACCATCCCTGCTTACTAGATGCCCTCAATCCGCTGCCACAGTGACTGTGGCTTAGTGGGAAAGAGTGGCAGATAGCAGTCTGTCTCTCCTCAAGGGCAGAATCTACTCTAGGGCAACAACTGGTAGGCGTGGGTTGGCATTGTCACCCCTACTGGGAACCAACCTGCTGGGTGGCAGTTTTGGAACTCATCTAGGGGAAACCTCAGTGGAAATGCACTCTGGAATTCTACAACTGAAACATGGGGAGTAGACAGAGTTCTCAAAACCTACTTGGCTAGACTCTCTGAACCAGGTTAAGCTTCCAGGCATAGAGACTGTTAAGCCAGAGGCACGTTTCTGGGCTCTTTGCCAGAGACACTAAATGGGAATCATCAAGGTCAAGAGCATGGGATAGCCAGCTGCTCTTTAAATGGGCTCCACAAGTGGTGAGCTCCACAGGATGCAGAACCAGGACCCCAAATCACATGTCAGCGAGTCACTGCAGATTGGGACTGAAGGTCTGGCTCCAGCCTCCCACTGGGGGCCTCTCTCCCTATGTCATCAAGCCCAGCCTCTGCCAAGGCTGAAGAGCTACATCCATGAGTCACTTGCTGAGAACAGCCATGCTTCGAAGGCATGAGTCACATCAGACCTGAGCTGAGGACAGGCAATGCTACAGATGTCAAGGAGAGATGATGGGAATTCCTTATTTATCCTGCTGCCATAGTGACTATTTGGAGCAGCAAGATCTTAGAGGAAGCTGCTGGTGGCCTTTGGGCAACAGTACCTAGTCTCTCAGTGGGAAGCCTACACACCTCTAGTCCACGCTCGATCTGCTGCTCTGGACCCAAACATACTGCTTGTCCAACGCTCAACCAAGAGCTGAAATCACTGACATGAGAGTGTCAGACACAGCTCCTGCCCCCAGAAAACAAGAAGAAGCAAGAAGCCCATCACTGGTTGAGGTGCATGGCAGGGCAGAGCATAGCAACACCCCAAACATGGCAGGAGGGTGAGGGCTTGGCCAACAAAAGGAGGAGGACTTGGAGACCCCCAAGAGATGGTGATCAAGGGAAGTGGGGCCCTACAGGAAAAGGACTGGGTTCGTGCCCCACTCTCTGAGGCCTATGACAAAAGAAGAGGTCCACCTGGCCCAGAGTGGAAGATAGAGGGCCAGCGGGAGGCAGTCAGTGTGACAGGGAGTGGGACAAGGCCTCTGAGGCCAAATAAGAACACTTGGTTTTATCTCTAGAATCATAAGAAGGGCTGCAAAACACAAAAGAAGCTCAACATCACTAGGCCATAAGGAAAGGTAAATCAATGTCAAAGTGAGATACCACTTTATACTCACTGGGCTGGAAAAAAAAACACCACAGAAAATAACAAGAGTTGGCGAGGATGTGGAGCTATCAGAACACTTGTGCACTGCTAGTGGGAATGTAAAACGTTACATCTACTGTGGAAAACAGTCTGGTAGTCCCTGAAAAAGCAAAACAGGTACCATGTGCTCCAGCAATTCCACTCTGGGGAGCATACACAAAAAATTGAGGATATATGTCCACACAGGACTGTCCACAGCAGCATACTGGCTGAGGTCAGGCCTCACTAGCTTTGTTGGCCACCTGAATCCTCCAGTTACCCTCTGCCTTTCCACTAAAAAGGCCCAAGGCTGCTTCCCAGTTAGCAAGGAGCTTGAATCCCAGAGCCCAGAGTGCCACTGTGGCCTTCCCCTCAGCCCTGCTCACATTCCTTGATGCCAGTGCCTTCTGCATACCATATGCTAGCTGCTGGATGGTGATAGTGACCACTCAGGGCTCCAGGACCCATCACAAGAGGCTTGAGGTCTCCAAGAAATGCCAAGCCAATCTTGGAGATGCAAATAGAAAGAGCTGTTTTGACTACAGGGTAGGCTCAAGTGCATTCACCTTTGGGTTGCAGTCTCAGTGCAAAACAGTATCATTCCTTAGTAATGTTGCCTTCAGTTGTGCTCTTGACTGCCCCAGGTTCCAATCTTTCCTTCTTTACAGTATCTTTGAATCAGACAGTTCAGCTAAAGAGGCCAGGTAATCGAGCTAATGGAGAATGGGAGGGTTAACCTAGAAATGGGAACTGCTCCCCTGTGTAGGGCTGCATCAGATATTGAGCCTGTGGTCACATATACCAATAGTCAGGAGAGAAATGGAACATGTATAAGACCAATGATAACTGGCACATCCATCTGTGCCTGGACCTTCATACCACAGGGTCCTGCAGGGAAAGCCTGTGCCCTTCAGCAAAAGCTGCACACACACTTCAGACTTACGATGGAGAAGTGATGAAGTTAGAGTAGCTACAGCACCAGGAGCTGCCTCATGTCAACAAAGAGATCAGGGGTACTATGTGACCTGCCACATCCCTGGCTTCTGCTTCACTTCTGACTTCCAAACACTGCCTGATCCGTCCGTGGCTTCTGCTAACCCAGGAGCATACAGGGAAGGAAATCCCTGGCGTCAGAGCTCCAGCTCACTCAAAGCCAGCACCACCACTATTAACATCAATAAATCCAATGCCTACATGAGGAAGCAGCAGCGGCTGGAGATCTAGAAAACCCCAACATCTTGGGACTGGCCCCATGCACTGCCTTGTGGCTTTGGACCCCAAAACAGCACCACTTCTTCCTGACAGAGTTGACATTACCTGTGACTCAGAGATGCAAGGTCTCACCAGCCCATGCATAAAAGGATCCAGGAACATTTCCCAGCCGGAGGCCCAGTTTGCGCCTTTACCTGCTTATCAGGCTCCTTCCTCACTCCCTAAGTATCTCTAAGAATCCTCAAAGGCGCTCTGAGAAGTGTTCACACACAGCTTTGTCAGTTCATCACTATCCGGGGTCTACTGTGTTCTTTTCCAGAATTCACTTGCATTTGTTAACATCTTCCCAAAAAGCCCCATACAGAATCCACAGCACTGCTTGTCCGATGGCACCCAAGGTGAGCTGGCCAAAGACCAGCGAGGCTCTGGCCTGATATTGCTCAAACTGCCAAAGCTTTCTCACAGCACAACAGAACGGGGTTCTGGGAGGAGAAGGGAGAGGAGTCTTGCCCCTACATCTCAGGCATACTTCGTTTTCAGGCCTTGTGAGAGAAGAAGCATTAATCCCAGAGGCCATGTGGGCCCTCAACAGAGACCCAAGTCAGGACTGCTGATTGGGAAAAAGTGGCTGCTCCCAGGGTTCACAGTCCCAGCCACCCAAGTCTTCACCCTTCCTCCTACTACCTGGTGGACCCACCTGTCCTGGGGCATATGGGGTGTCTCCAAACTCTGTCCTTGCATGCCTGCAAAGCCCTACTAACTGTTCGCAAGTCCCTAAACTAAGCCCTCAGCACTAGATTTGGAGGCTAAGAGTTAACTTCCCCACTTATCTCCTTTCCTGACTTTATCTCTCAGCAAGTAACACCCTTCTCTGCTCTGGTACCCATCTATTGGTAGGGATTGAGACTCAACCCACGCTCTCAGGAGGGACACCTCCTCCTAACACTGTTCATCCATCATCGGAGTAGCAAACACAGGAATTCCAGCCAGAACTTCCTGTCCCAACCATGGGACCGGCAGTTCTTGTAATCTTCTGAAAACTTCCAGTTAGGAAGAAAAATATCTGTCAAAATAATGCAAACTATGTTGAGTGCTATCCACAATTTGGCCAAATTTGAACATTCCATATATTGAGATACAGAAGATACAGGTTGCCAGCAAGACGAATGTCTTAAAGCTTGCTGTGGGGCCCTGTTACCAAGACCTCACAAGAGATCAACAGGTGGTGAAGCAATTAACAAAACCCCAGCTCTTCTCAGATCAGCATTCCCTTGGTGCTTGGAGAATGTTAATGCTTTACTTTCCACATCAAACGAATGTTGCTGACATAAATACTTATTCTCACAGACCATCTTTATGCCCTCTGCCTCCCATTCCACATTACTATTGGCTGTCAAGTTCAGCCCTCTGTGACCTGGCCTCAGTGCAAAAAGACAAGGATCTGCTCCCAAAAGGAACATTTGCTGGTATGCTGGCCACCACTGTACCCAAAAGGGTTGGGTCTGTGTTTCAGTCCCCACTCCACTTTTGGTAACGAAGCAGGATCAGCTGTGTTGGATGTTAGGCAAGTAAGTTGAACTGGACAGATCTACAGAGCGGAGAATTTGGCTGTTGCGAAGGTTACTGTCCAGAGTTTTGCAGAGACACAAGGAGCCTCCCTCCTTTAGAGGCTTCCCCTTCCTCAGCTGTCTCCTGCTACATGAACCACTTAGGCTCTGAGCAGAAGATACCTCTTAGAGGTTCTGCACTTACAGTGACACCCAAGGCAGCTGCCTACCACCTGTCCTTGAAGAGTGCCAGCCCTATGCACCATTCTGCAAAATCTCAGAAAGAACAAGAATTGGAAGAATTCCCTCAGTGGGTGTTCCTTGCACAGCTAAGGTGCCCTAGGTGTTCTGTTAAGCAATTCTTAGATCAGGGTCACCTTTCCAGGGGTTTCAGGGTGATAGGTGAGAGAGATACTTCTGAAGGTGAGGCACAACGGTAAGAAGCTCCTTTGGGGCCAGACTACTGATCACTTCACCATGTTACTCTGGGCAATTAACATTACTTCATCCCCTACCACTAGCTCTAGTCATTAGATGTCGGCACCAAACCCAGTAATTTCCTTGAGTCTCCAAAGGAGAACTGACTGAGGTCTGCAGCTCATAAGGTAACTCAACAAGATGGTTTGGTGGTCAAGGGCATTCCCTGGGGCCCAAATAAAGTGTCTAACAAGAACCTTCTGCCTCCCTGCTCTAGAACAGGAATTCTGAGTTGCTTTGCTCATGCCAACATTGGGCAATGTTACTTGTCACAAGAAGTAAAATATCAAAAGATAGAAAGTAACTTTAAATAGTGAAGTAAACTAGAAGATATCACCTTCAAAAGGAAAGTAGATGGACTGGCAAAAGGCAAATAGCACAATAATAAAGATATAGGACAAAAAGCAACACTCACACAAGAGGCCCTAAGAAGCAAGTGATCACACTTAAGGGCAGAAATTGCTTTTTGACTACCTGAGGCCAAGTTTCAGAGTCTTATGATGTATTTCACATGGTCCGAGAGCTACTAATCCCACTTTAGGACAGAGACATAAAGACCCTAGTCTTCAGGCGCTCAGCTATCCTTTCCGCCTATAATAACAATATCTACAAAGCTATGAGCTTGTCCCTTCTCTGTTCATGGCACTCAATCCCCAAGCCTTTCTTTGAGTTTTAGGGCCCCTTAAAACTTTCAACAGAACCACTTCTTTCTCACCAGACACTCTCTTGGGTCTGTTCTGGCTCAACACGCGAATGTCTGGAAGCAGATCGTAATCAAGTAGCCTATTGCTACTTGCTACTTGCCTGAATTAGTGTGGCAATTTACATTTCACTGAAGGCTTTGACTGCCTGATTCCATGGAGCAACAAATTCTGCTCCACACTATTACTGCACTTTCTGTCTATCATGTTGTTTAAGGAGGGGTCTTCTGGGGAACAAATAGGTGGTCCATAGAGGGGCCAGGATAGGCTATGGCCCTGGTCTGAAGCACGGTTTCCCTTTCCTGAATGATACAATGGTGGAATGACACCACCAGCATCCATGCAAACTTCTCTAAGGCCAATCCATTTCACAACTCTAGGGGGCAGCACCCACATTGTATTTCTGCAGTAATAGGCACTGTTGTGGGTGATGCAGCTCTACAGTCAGCCAGAGCCAAGCAGAATTCTCATCAGGGTCCCCAAAGGTACTATCCAAGGCTAGGGGGCTAGAGGCCTCCCCCACACTGGGGCTGGACAAGGCGATGGTTCTGGAAGCAGCACTCCTGGTTTTCCATATTAGGTCCCACTGTCAGTCTATATGGCAGGCCACATGCCCTGTCTGCTTCGCTCACTTTCCAGATGCTTCCTCTGAAACAGAAGGCCGTGCTTCCTGAGCCAGGCCTTCAACTATACCAACCCAACCTCCCCCAGCACGTGTGCAGAGATGGGCCCTGTGCTAGAGGCTAGAGTGCCACTCAGGGGCTGAGGATTTAGCTCAAGTGGTGCCGCATCTGTACTGGAAACATAAGGGCCAGAGTTCAAACCTCGGTACTGAAAAAACAAAACAAAACAAAACAGTCTTTGGTGGAGTGCACTGAGTCCCGCTGCTTGAAGAACTCTCAGTAGTATGGATATACTTTAAACTGATCACCAATGACTTCTAAGGAGCCTGAACATAAAAATCTTAGGGTAAACAAATTTACTATTAAATATAGCACACAAAGAAAGTGCTCAGGGCATAGATGTTCAGCTTAACAAACTGTAGTCAACACTTGTGTAACCATCACCAGATCCAGAAGCACCATATGTCCTTCCACTCACACTAACAACCCTTGGTCACCCCTGCCCTCTCTGAGAGCCACATTTTCTCTATCCTTTCTACCAATAAAAGGTGCATCGTAGAACACCAAGGTGTGCTTTTGCCACCTTTGAAGTTTATAGAAATGGAATAATACCACCCATTTCCTTTTTAATTCTTATTTTTGAAGTTTCTATTGTGAAAGAACTAGATTCACAGCTGCAAAAAGTAGTATAGGAAGGCTAACATCTGCTAGAGTTTCTATCTTGTATAACTAAAACATAACATCAAAACCAGGAATTTTTGATGACTATAGTCTACAGACCTTATTCAGATATCACCACTTATTTCTGTATACTTCTGTGACACACACACTTTTGTGTGGCATCTTTCATGTAATTTTGTGCTGTAAAGATTCATATTAATTCATTTTCATTGCCAAATCGTGTACTTCTCATATGCATGCACCACATTGTGTATGCCCTTCTACCGCGACGGAAAGTTAGGTGCATCCTGGGTTTGGATGCCATGTGAGTCACTGTTCCCGCCTCTAGAAACACATGTGTGCTCATTTCCTTAGTGTACATGTGTAGGAGTAGAGTGCTGTGTCACTGGTATGACTGTCTTCGACTCAGCTAGAGACACGGGTGTTCCCCGCTCCTGCTCCAGGAGCTCCACATGCTCACTAACACCTGCTGCCATCCTTCTGGTCAACTTTAGCCACAATGGAGGGTGAGTAGTGGATCTCACCATGATTTTCACTTATAGTTTCCTGATTACTAGGAAATCTAGCACCATTTCCCTCCATTTGTAGCCATCGCTGGCTTGTGAATTACCTGTTCATCTTTTTGTTTATTTTTCTATTGAGTTCTCCACCTTTTCTGTGATCATTTGTAGGATTTTTCATTAAAATATACTCTGCATAGAAACCCTTTGTCAGTCCTATGTGCTGCAAATACCTTTCCCCAATCTATAGCTTGCCTTTCACTACCTTTTGAAAACAAGAAATTCCTCATTTTGTTACAGTCCAGCTAGTCTATCTTTTCCTTATGCCTAGAATTTTTCACATCATGTTTAAGAGTTCTTTCTCTACCCTTAGTCATGACAATATTCTCCTGTATGATCTTCTGAAAGCTTTATAGTTTTACCTTTAATATCTAAGTCCTTAATCCACCTAGACTTTTTTGTATGATGTGAGATAGGAATCCTATTTCAGCTTTTATCCTTGTGATGCCTGCTCATCCCTGTACAACTGATGAAGACTATTCGTCCTCCACTCCTGTACAGTGTCTCCTCTACCATAACTCAGACTTTATCTATGTATGGCCCTGTCTGCAGGCTCACTCTTTTATTCCATTAGTCTATTTGTCTAGCCTTATACCAAAACCACAGCAAGCAGATGTCTCTCAACAGCTACTGACTCACGCTGTGCTCATTGGGGATTAGAAGGCTAAAAGTTAGGGACAGCTAGATTAGTAAGGATCTTGAAAATCAATTGGAAAGGCCTGGACTTGACCTGAGGCACAAAGGAGTGTGCTGGCAAACAGGCAGAAAAAGAGAGAGATTATGAGTGAGCATCTTACGAAGATATATTTGAGAGGCCAGGAGAGTCTGGGCATGGGCCTGAGAGCAGAAAGTTGAGGCTATGGCGGTGGTCCAAGACTGACATCCCAGGGGCCTGGAGAAAGGAGGTGGCAGTGGAAACAGAAAGGAAGAGATGCATCCAAAAGACAGAAGAGAAAGTTGAGATGACAGCTTGGTATGAGTCAGCGTAAGAGGGAGGGAGTTGGAGACTGAGAAGCAGTGCCAAGCTTTCCAGCTTGGAAACTGGGGATGATTGTGGTTTGATAAAAGAGGCCTGTAAAGTAGCTAGAGGAGTGTGTTTTCCACTAAATCCTAGAAGTTCAGTCTGTGTTCTAGGGAATCAAGCCGAGTAGCTTGGACCATGTAGAAATCACCTTGGCCAGGCTGTTGAGCCGTGACCCACGGCCCATGGCTTCAGGCATTTGAGAGTTGAAGTGGGACTTTGGGCTGAATTCCAATACCCTCAGGCATTGCTGACTAGATCTGCTTTGCAGTCTGAGCAGTTTGGTCATCAGGACATCCTGAAGCACGTGATTCTTTCACCAAGAGACTGCTTTTATAATGGCAAAGGTCACCCATATTAGAACAGTATCAGTAACAAAAATAGCAACCAAGACTAGCAGAGAAACTACTTTAAAAAATCAACTAGCCCTCGGCTAATTTGTAAACCCCACAGACTTAAACATATCCAAAATGTACTTTGAATACTTACAAATATGTGAACATGCTCTTTTTTGTCTGTGGGCCTACTACCTCTAAATACGCATAGCAACCTTCCTCTGCATTGCCTATCCCTGCTGACCCACACAAAGCAGTATGGACTTAGATTATTACAGAAAAGCCAAAAGCATATTTACACAGGCTGAGTGTGTGTAAGAGCAGATTAAGCAAGGCCCTTGAGAAAATAAAGTCCCATAGCAGATTATGTTGTGAAAAGACTACACTAGTGTTCGGAACTCAATTACACCACCAATTGGATTGTTAAAAAGAAGCTGTTCATATTTCAGGTCATAAAATCACTTCCTTCATTCTTTAAATATTGAGTAAAATTAAAATTTAAGATAAGATTAACTTGATAAAAAGTGATATGAAAAGCTTCTGCAAATAATTAAAAGGAATTTGATAGTATCATAACCAGCTAATTCTAGAACAGCATATTTAATGAAGAATGAGTTATGGGAAAAGTTGGTATTTGTCTCTTTCCTTCCCTCTTTCCTTCCTTCCTTCTCTCTTTCTTTCTTTCTTTCTTTCTTTCTTTCTTTCTTTCTTTCTTTCTTTCTTTCTTTCCTTCCTTCCTTCCTTCCTTCCTTCCTTCCTTCCTTCCTTCCTTCCTTCCTTCCTTCCTTCCTTCCTTCCTTCCTTC